>LGTU01000010.1:0-126047 GCA_001314425.1 Phytophthora pluvialis | reverse complement strand
GGGGCCATGGTGATGTCTTGAGTTTGGCGATGCAAATTCGAGAATGGTTCAAACTTGGGCGACCGCTCGACGATAGCCACAGCCTGCTGGGATCCGTTACGGCAGCAGGCCACGTACGTGGCAGCCACGCATCATCAGGACGATGTTAGCGTGTATGAAGTATTGATAGGAGAGATAACGAAACGCTCGGATAATAGGCGAATAAATTTAGTGAAGGGGTCGATTTTGGGTGGGTAGGTACTGATATGAGTTACAGAAGTAGTGATTTTGTGTCCGCCCATGTGCAACCTTGTGCAGAGGAGGGCAGGTAGGACAGGACAGAGCGATTATTGACAAGATGGCTACATCTCGCTTCAGTTTGCGCTTCTCAGTATTGTCCTAGGCAGGCTTTGGCTCGTATCCTTTGTAACTCGACTCATGGGGTTGGCTTCACAGCCTTTTGACAGAACACTGCAGTGGTCTGCGATCGCGGGTACATGTATAGTGAACAGGTTGATTATCAGTTTCGATGGACGAAGCTTATCACAGCGCTGTTAAACCCTGTGGCCAAGCTGCACTGTCGATTTTGGTCAGCAAATGCTTGGATCCGAGGACTCTAGAGTTCGCTCGGTGCTTCTGCTACTGCTTCTGTATTATAATGGTGCACCTCGACTCGAGGCTCGGGGCAATGCTGTGGATATGGTGGCAAGTACAGTTGACGTGAGGTAGAAAATTTACTGTGAGTTGGCTCAAACCATAGTTGCTGCGTGCCGGACGCGTGCCTCACCGAAATGGGAGGACAAGGTTGCCCACCTTCACTCTGATAGGTCTTGAACAGCAGTGTATCCGGATATACTGTACCAGCTAACCAAGTCCACCCCATGCCTTATCACTGGAAGTCTCATATCTTGACGGTCTCCGATCGAACACATTCTCCAACTTGCATCCTTCGCAACACTTCAGCTACAGCACTCCAGCCGCAATGGTCCTNCAAGATCCGCCACGCCGCCCCCGCCTTCACGGCCGACGCCGTCGTGGACGGAGAGTTCAAGACCGTGTCGCTGTCCGACTACAAAGGCAAGTACGTCATGCTCTTCTTCTACCCCATGGACTTCACGTTCGTGTGCCCGACGGAGATCATCGCGTTCAGCGAGAAGGCGGCGGAGTTCCGCAAGCTGGGCTGCGAGGTGCTGGGCTGCAGCGTGGACTCCAAGTTCTCGCACCTGGCGTGGATCAACACGCCGCGCAAGAAGGGCGGCCTGGGCGAGCTGGACATCCCTCTGCTTGCCGACTTCAACAAGGAGATCGCGCAGGCCTACGACGTCCTGATCGACGTGGGCGAGGAGACCGGCGCGACGTTCCGCGGTCTGTTCATCATCGACGGCGAGGGCAAGCTGCGTCAGAGCACGGTGAACGACTGTCCGGTGGGTCGCAACGTGGACGAGATTCTTCGTCTGGTGGAGGCTTTCCAGTTCACGGACGAGCACGGCGAGGTGTGCCCCGCTGGCTGGAAGAAGGGCAAGAAGACGATCAAGCCCACGGTGGACGCGTCGAAGGAGTACTTCGAGGCCGCCAACTAAGCAACCGTTAAAGTTGCAAACTCCGTGGTTGTCTAACGGCTATCAAATGAGCAGCGACAGGCAGTAGATAAGTCGCAATACAAGTTAAGTTACAGCATACTGGTTGTGTGTCTTGTCGCCACAGCAAGTTCTTGTTGGTCATCCTGCATCGCTGGGTTGTGTGTGTGTGATGACAGTGCCTTGAGACCAACGTGGCGGTAATGGTGGCGAAGTAGCTCCAAGTCTCAGTACAGCGTCGTCTTGCACATGCATCGGCAGCGGCTGGCTCCTTCACTACTCAAGTGGACGTTCACATTCGCAGCAAATTGAGGAGTGCACGGTTAACCAGTTTGAATGAATCGGCGCTGTCATTTATCAGGGCAAATCGAAGCTTCAGGCACTCGACCTCGTTGTCTACACTACAAGGTGGGCGCGCCGTTCTGCTTCAGCATCATTTTTTAGGGCACGTGTCGCTAGGTTTGTTTCCTAGGCAACAGCTAAATGTTTCTTCCAGCTCCATTAGCTGGCATCACTCGCAGCAGAGCCACGCCTTGTACAGTACTCGGGGTTGGGCAACGATCGCCGATTCCTTCTCGAATTTTGACGACGACGCATCTCAATGGACCTCGTGTTGTAGCACATAGCTCCTTCGAAACCAGGAACGCGGCATTTGCCTCCCCACTAAGCAATGTTGTCTGGGTCGGAGACGATGGCTTCGACTCTGATCTTCCTTCGACAGACCGTTGACGAGAACTTCGTCACATCCGCGAGAGTCTCGCTTGTCGTCGAGAAACTGCAGGTATTCCGAGGAAAGGTAGAACGGATCTTCCAGGCTGCATTCGCCAAGAAAACCATTGCAGCACCATCCGCCTCGATCGCTCACAGTGAATGTCTTGAGTTTATCGAGATGCAAGCGAATGACGGCAGCTCCGTAAGCGAGACAAAGAGTCCAAATGTCACCGTCATTCATGTTTGTGAGCACCAAGACTCAAAAACGACACGTGGATGGCGAGATCTTGGCCATCCCTCGCTGATTGCGGTCGCCGCAAGAGCTGCACCTGTACTTTAGGCTCGCCATCTGCACGGCACTGCAAGAAGCCCACGCCCATGCAGGGTGTCGTGAACGCTGCGCCCAGCTGGACTCGTCGTGGTTCGTTCCCTTTGGTTGTATCATCCCCACTCGATGACGCCGATACGAGTGCCAGCACACCACCTTGAACCCCACGTTCGCCATTAACTTCACTCGACTCGGTAAACGCCTTACGCAACGCTCTCTCCAAATCTGTCGACTTCGATAGCCTCCTGGTCAACGTCCCCACCAAGTTACTCCGAATAAAATGTTCCCCTCGACCTGTACACGCCACCGCGAATGCATTCTTCACCTTGCTCTGCCCCCCTCGCTTCCTTTTGCGACTGGGGTTCCCCGTCGCCACGGCATTCGATGCATCGCAACCCATTCGAGGGCATCCAGCAAGTCCTAACCGACCTGGAACCTTGTACGCCACCCCTCCACTGGATAATGCAGCAGCTACATTCCCTCTCGGGTCCATACAAATGGCCCCAACCGTGTCAAACCGTTCGTCCTCCACTTCTTCTTCCTTGGTCTCCGCTACCTCTTGAAAGCGTCCACGCCACTTGTTCCAACGTTCTTGAGTCGTCTCCGTCACTTGGTACTTCCTCAACGCCTCGTCCTCGTCCTCTTCCGTCGCCGTCTCCAGTCTAAAGCTCCGTGCCAATTGTCGAGCGTGTTCCCCGACAACCACCAGCGGAGGCTGTCGCCCGAAGGCGAACGTCGCGTTCGCGTCACCGCCGTCGACCCCTTGAGCCTGCTCCAGAAGCTTCAACGCCAATGCGCTGGGCTCCTGTACGCCCCTCACAGCCCCGCAGCAGCTCACCAAGTGCGTGTGGCCGCACACGACGCTGGCCTCGCACTCCACGCGCCCTTCTTCCGTCAGGTTCGCCCCCAGTCCGGCATTCGTGAGACTGCTGCGCTCGAAAGCGTGCAGCAGGTGCACCGCGATTTGCGCGGCTGTAGGGGGACAGCGAGTGCCGGCAAGGACTTGGTGCGTGCTCTCGAGCGCCGAACGGAGCAGCGAGAGGTACGCAGCTTCGTTGGACGAGCCGTAGCGCCCAGCGCCGCAGTGCACGGCGAGCAACCAGTCGCTCATGACGTGCAGAAAGGGGACAAACGTAGGGGATGAACGGCACACGAGCAGCTACGCTGTGTATTGACACGAGTGTAGTGCGGTTCCTGCTGCTGCTTTAGACGCCAATGTCCTCGTTCCAGAGCTGCGGCTTGTCGTAGATAAAGTCCGTCATGAGCTTGATGCACGTCTCGTCCTGCAGCAGCTGCACGTCGACGCCCCGCGAGCGCACGTACGCCTCGGGGCCCTGGAACGTCTGGTTCTCGCCCACGACGACCGTCGGGATCTTGTAGAGCAGCACGGCGCCGCTGCACATATCGCACGGGCTCAGCGTCGAGTAGAGCGTGGCGCGCGCGTAGTCGGCGGCCGAGAGGCGCCCGGCGCGCTCGAGGCAGTCCATCTCGGCGTGCAGCACGGCGCTGCCCCGCTGGACGCGGCGGTTGTGGCCGCGCGCGACGATCTCGCCGTCGATGACGAGCACGGAGCCGATGGGGATGCCGCCCTCGCGCAGGCCCTGCTTGGCCTCGTCGACGGCAGCCTGGAGGAACGCGTCCATGGGATGGAAGTCACTTGGTTGGCTTGGACGGCGAGGAAGGGAATGATGCGTGTCAGGGACTGGGCGTTGGGATCAGTTGCAGTCTTTTGCTCGTACGTTGAAGGCCGAGTCTGATAACGCTTCATCGCGGATGAGGTGCGGCCACTTCGGCTCTTGCCTTCCACGTCTCAAGACTCTTCCGCGCTCGAGGATTCTACTGTACCAAGCCATGACGACGTCTGCCGCTCGTCCGGTGGAGCTCATCGCCCCGCACCTGTTCGAGAAGCTGCTGGAGCACCAGAGCTCCGTGGCGCTGAGCTTGTCGGGTGACGAGTCCCTCGAGTGGACGTATGTGACGCTGCTGCGTCGGGCTTTAGCGCTGCGTGACGAGCTGCTGAGCCAGCTGCCCGCGGACGAGGAGCAGCCTCGCGTCGCGCTGCTCGGCGCTCGAGGCGCGTCGTATCTGATCATCCAGTGGGCCATTTGGCTGGCTGGGGGCCTCGCGGTGCCTCTGCATCCGGCGCACCCGGTAGAGGAGATGGACTACATCGTGTCGGACTCTGGAGCGGCGCTGCTGGTTGCCAACGAGTCGTTCACGGCGCCGGGCTCCAAGCTGGAGGACTATGTGGCTGATCTTCCGACGCGGATGAATGTGAAGGTGATTGTGAGACCGGATGATGTCAAAGGAGGCGGCGACAGGAAGCTGTCGAGTGAGCAGCAGGGGGCGGTGCAGCAGTGGCTGGACACGCGTGACTACAGCAAGGCCGGGGCCTACATGATCTATACCAGCGGAACGACGGGGCGCCCCAAGGGTGTCGTGACCACGCACGCAGCGCTCACGGCGCAGATCAGCGACCTGGTCACGGCTTGGGAGATGTCAAGTACGGATCACTTGATCCACTTCCTTCCGCTGCACCACGTGCACGGCATCCTCAACAACCTGCTGTGTGTCATGTACGTCGGCGGGTCTGTGGAGTTCCTGCCGTTCGCGAAGCCGTCTCTCATCTGGTTCAAGCTGGGTCAAGCTGCGAACACCAAGAGACCCGTATCGATGCTCATGGCAGTGCCCACGGTGTACATGAAGCTGCTGGAAGACATGGAGAAGCAGTCACCGGGTGACCCCAACGCTCGGAGTGCCTTGGCAGGTGCGCGTGGACTGCGTGTGGCGATCAGCGGGTCCATGGCGTGCCCGGTGTCGATCCTCAACCGCTGGGAGAGCCTGACGGGGCTGCGTTTGCTCGAGCGCTACGGCATGACGGAGCTGGGTATGGTGCTGACGAACCCACTGCACGGTGACCGCCACTTGGGATACGTTGGCAACAGCTTCCCGAGTGTGTCCGTGCGCGTGGTGGACCCCGACACGGAGACTGAGCTGCCACTCAGCGAGGAAAAGGAAGGCGAGCTGCGTGTCAAGGGACCGTCGGTCTTCCGCGAGTACTGGGGGAAGCCTGAGGCCACGGCCAAGGAATTCGACGCCGACGGGTGGTTCAAGACGGGTGACATTGTCCAGTACAGCAACGAGCTCAAGAGCTTCCGCATCCGTGGACGAGCGAGCGCTGACATCCTCAAAACGGCAGGCTACAAGGTATCGGCTCTGGACGTCGAACGCGTGCTGCTAACGCACCCACAGGTGCTCGAGTGCGCAGTCTTCGGCCTGCCAGATGAAACCTGGGGTCAGATTGTGGCTGTTGTCATTCGCTCAGATGGCAACAAAGCTGGGCCGGAGACCTTTACCCCGCCCCTGGTGGAGTTCTCGAAGGAGCACCTCGCGAGTTATCGCGTGCCACGCAAGTATTTCTTCGTCGAGGAGATCCCTAAGAATGCGATGGGCAAGGTAAACAAGAAAGCGCTGGCCAAAATTTACTCGGAGGAAAAGGCTTAGTTGTCCGATCGATTGGTGCGGGTCAGACCTGCTCGCTAACTCACGCGCTTGGGGGAAAAGATAATTTCACGTCGACTGGCTATTTGCTTCGTTAATGCAGCGGCAGTGGGCGGAGCAAAAGCTTCGGATGGCAGTTGAGTGGTTTCAACTTGTGAGCTGCACTTGTCACTGTAGGCACAATAACATTTGAGTATCATTCCCAACCACGTTGGTAGATCCTGAGACGTGTACAAACCGAAGGTTCTCATCAATTTTGTAGCACTGCACCAGCGTGCACATGTAGATCGCGACACTCTCCATTTCTTGGTACTTGGCGTCGTGCTTTTCAATCGCGTTTTCCATAGAGAGAGCCTTCGACGACGAGACTGCGTCTAGAATGGTCTTCGTGCGCGATGACATAACCCATGACTGGAGTGTCATGCTTTTCTTGCTGAAAACTGTGTCGGCTCCGTTCGCGTTTCCGATTTCTAGCAACGGCAACAAGGGAACATTATAAACAGAGGGCGACAGTCGATGCATTATCGCATCCGTACTCGTTATGGTTGGTCGCTGAGACCATGACCGCGAATCCTCGGCGAATTGCTGCGATGTTGCGGCCATTATGCGCTCTTTCGCATCGACTGGAACGACCGTGCTGATGCTCAAGTTGTCATCACCGCTTCCCCTGGAACTGCTGGGCGAAGGCGATGGCTCCAGCGGAACTTCCAGCGAGTGATAAAGATTTTGAGCTGCAAGTACAAAACAAATAACGTAGTCTCGGTTGAGCAGCATACGCATGAGACAGAAAGTAGAAAATGGGGAGGTACTAACCGTTCTCCAGCTTGGTACAAGCAGCAACGGCAGGAAACGAAGGGTTCAGGCTCGCTGGAATACTGTTAAGTCGGTTCTTGGGCTTGTCGCTAGCATCCTCTTTCAACGACCGCAGCAGTTTTTTCTGCCAGCCTAGCGGAGGGCGGCCCAGTATAATACTACCCTGCGACGATGCTGAGGTCGATGGGGATGGCGAAGAACGCGGAGTTGCTGTGAAAATCAACCGAGTTTCTAGCTGATCGTGCGTCTGGAGGAAAAATAATTATCAAACGGATAGAAATTTCTCAAGTTTCAACAAGTAACTTACCGCGTGCGTAACTCTGGTGGAGAGCTGCGATTGAAGGACTGATGGGAAACAACGAGTAAATAAGCCGAAGCAACGAGTTCACAGGCACACAAAAAAACACACCTTCAGTCCGGCTCATTCTAAAAGACAAAGGTGAGGCCTCGCATGGGCTTGTTGGCGGGGTGTCATGACAACTTCCACGAATACTCGAAACACAACAATAACATTAGTCCTTAGCATGTTTTCGACGGACGGTAAGGTCTTACGGATTTCTCGCGCTCCTGAACGAGACGCTCTCTGGGCGATCAAATGCCTGTAATTGAGCTCAACAGGGTTACATATTCCCAGTTGTGTTGATGAATTTCTGAATGAACAATACCGATTCCGGACTTGAATCAGCGAGCGAATTGGAGTTGACTCTCCAGAGTTGAAAATCTCGCTGATCAGTCTCGCTCCCGCTGTCAGGAAATACCTGATGGGCATGGAGGCTACAGTTCTCGCCGTCGGATGATTGTTGCTGAACCTCGAATTTGCTGCTGCGACTGTGTAGGTCTCCGTCTTGACAATCCTGGTGTGGACGTTGCAGCAGTGCCAAAAAATCACGAAACGTTAGTACTGATTTCGAGGTCAATTAAACATCATGTGCATACCTGTAGCACTGCTTGACCCCCGCCCTCGCTGATGTGCATCAAAATTCGACTGCTGTATGCTTCTGACGGAACAGGCTCGGCTGGATATCTCGTTGTACGCTGTGCTTGACTCCTGTTTGGTAGCTCTTCACCGTCACTACCACACAATCGTTCCAGTCATCAGACTCGCACACTACCTAGCCCCCCAAACTCACACGCTCACATACTTGAAAAAAAGCATGTCGATGCCTGAGGCTATCGATGATGGCGGTCGTTCCCCACGAGCACTCTTCCCTCGCCGAACTGCACCTGATGGTAGGTCGAACTTTCTCGCCTTCTTCACGGGCGTGAAGATGCATCTGCGCTCACTTCTCCCATCCTGGCCGTCTTGCTCCAGTTGTCCACGGCTCCGCTTCTGTCTTGGACTCGGTCGTGCGTCACCCTCGTCTCCACAGCTACGGCCACCCACGTGTGCCGTCTCTCCAGCCTTCTCCTCAGCCTCGACTTCAGCGGCACTCAGCGCGCCCTTCCGCTCCAGCTCCAGCACGCGGATGTCTGCAGGTACACACACGAATTTCGTCAGTACATCGAGAAGAAGCGTCCTCAACTGAGTGTGCGTCCAGACCTTGTGACTCGTCGTCGTCGCCGACCGGCACAATGTACCAGGGCGTCGGGGAGTCCCGCGCTCTCACTGGCTGGGAGCTGCGCGCAGGACTCGTGGGCTTCAGGCACTGGCGCTGGACTTGAGACGGGAAGTGCATCTGTCGACGTCTCCCGCGCTGCGAGTACAACGCGCGGTGGCATCCGCTCGTCATCCAGTTCATCTTGGGGCTTGTGCGACTTGCGAGGCAAAATGCGGAATGGAGCTGCGTGTGTCGCACTTCAACTTGGAGTGATGGTCAAGTTGCAGTAAGTATACATATGTATACCTTTGTATACGTCTTGAAAATAAGAGTGATCTGGTGTTTAGGTAAATACTAGTGTATACGGAATTGCTGCTACGGTATGGTTCAATGCTGGCGGTGCTAGCTAGTCCAGGAAGTACCTGTAGACGTAGTCTTCGTCGGTCTTGTCCGCAGCTTCAACGACTCGAGCGCACTCGCGATACACCGTCGAGACTTCTTCCGACAGATTGCGTGCTGAGCCGTGGTAGGTGATGAGGCAGTCGGTCGGGATGGATTCACGCAGCGTCTCGACGGGTTTGATGCAGCTTGGAGCGCGACAGAAGCGTAGGAAATCGCGGTCGGAGAAGTTGAGCACGTCAAAGAGCGAGCGGGCATCGATACGCACGCCAACAGATTCCATAGCGCACGTGCTGAAGAGCTTGCCGTTGTCAAGCATAGCTTTGATGGGGTAGCTCACATCCGCGGGGCACTCTGTCGTAGCAAGCACCGACGGAATGGAGATGCTGAGTAGCACGAGCAGGAACAAGGCGATCGAGGCGGAAATGCAGTTGCACATCGTGCTTGACGGGGGATACTGAGACCGAGAAAAGAAGAATGAGCCTCGCCCAACACGAGTCATTCGTTCGCTTGACGTGCGCCAGACGCAGCAAGTCTGGGGTCAAGTGAATTCGAACCGAATACAGCTTCAAGCTGGCGGTGGCGTGAGTTATCCCCCCTAAGAACCTGCCCTATATCTTGGTACAGTGTAGAGACAAGCAAGTGCGAGAATTTTGTCTTTTGGCACTCTATGGCCGACGCGCCCGCCTCATGACACCTGATTCCCCGGGACTTGGCTGTTTGCTGTCCGGAAAACCAGTCGTCATCGGATCACTCGACGGCGTTGAGGAAATATTAGAAACACATACGAATCCCTGAATAACACACAAAAAGGAGGGGCNAGCGAAGCGCGGCTGGTCCATTTTATGCAATATCCCACTAAAGGTATGCCCTCCCATACTAAATCAAATGAAAGTGATGGGTTGGTGTGTTCGTTGTGTGTTTTTAATACGTTCTCGACGGCGTTCCGACGTCTAGTCATCACTACCCCTAGTGACCGCAATCCGCATTCTGGATACCGTTCTGGATACTGCAGTCGTCGCACGATGGTGGAAAGTGCCAACACAAAATGTGCACATGTACCACGGAAGCTGCGGTGGTATTCCCACTCGTGGGTTAGCCATGACGGAACTGCCTACGCCAGTATTTCAGCACCACTGTTTACCACGTCCAAAGTATGAGAAACGCACGAGAGCCTCACACCGAAATATGTTGGTTTTTACCTCCGTTGATACTGGGTACTGTATCGATGTGTCCACAGCTGAAGTTTTGAGGGACAGCACAAAAGCTAAACTTGCCTGCTCGAGCTGAGCTTGCCGCGGATGGGTACCAGCATGAGCTAGAGTTGAAAACTAATGCATGCATTCCTGGCGAAACGGCTTGCAGTAAACCTAAATTGGGCCACGAAACAAAAAATACAAATAGTCGTGCAGAATTGAACTGCGGTTGCTGGCGGACGCTCGTAGATCTTGAGACGTGTCGTGGTCAAGTTCTCTTCTTTTGAGATGAATTCTGGCACAAAGGAGGCAGACATTTTACCCTCGGAGACCGATGAGATGTTTGTGACCTCTCCGTTGCCTATAAAACACGGTACAAGGCTTTCCGGCGTGCTGTCACTTGCGGGAAGTAAAGTGCATCCAGGCACGATCACCCCAGGAGGTAATTCCAAAGTATATAGTAGAGGCAAGTCACAGCGACGATCGCAACTGGGTTCTGGGAAGGGATTTTCACGACCCAAGACGACGATGCTGCGGGTGGTTATTGGAGTGATGGCCTTCAGCTGCATCCTTTGGACGTTGTGGCTTCTGCTTTTGACCATCAAACCGAACGACACCGTGAACTGGATCATGAAGACCGAACACTTCGACAATGGCACATTCTGGCTTATGGTTGATCCCTCAACAGCGATGATTTGGTTTTCTGCGGGCGGACTTTCGGTTGTGGGTATGGCCTACGCTTTCGTCCTCTATAGGCTAGTCCGGCGTCGAAACCGAGTCAGTGAAGCTCCGCAGTGCTCGCTTTCTAGACGCTTCGATGCAGTTACGGCAGGTTTGCGAAGGGAAATCTTGCGTAATGCACGTAGCCAGCACGGAAGTAGGTTAAATACGTTCTTCGGGCAATCGGTCACCCTGCTCATGCAGGACAATAGCCACGCCGTGCAAATAATTGTGAGTGATATTTTATCACGCTTGGAAATGGATTAAGGAGGCCATTCTAATGACGGTTTTGTTGCTGCAGCGAGTCTGGGTCAAATTTGCGGACCTTGCTATCGAGTCGGCTATTCTGTATCAAATTCTCGAAGCTGGGTCTTCTGTTGTGCTCGTCGTTGCGCTTTCAGCAATTATCGGGATGAAATCGCTCTCATGCGCGGTGATGATGCTTGTTCCGGACACCAAAAGTGGAATAACGGAAGTTGTCGTGGGCATATTGTACGTTTATCATTCCCCAACACCGGTATGGGAGATCTTTCATGCTAACATTTGTGTTCTTAGTTTTGACTTTTTGGTTGTAGTAGTGTACCCCCTGCTGGGGATAGCTTATTGCCTCACCACATTCAGTATCGACCGAAGGAAGATCGCCATCAACCTGGATATTTTCCCTGTCGGATGGTTCGAACGGAACGCCAGTGTGATATCGAATCCAGTTCAAACTGACGTGATTTACAAGGCGTTGAAGTCGCTTCAAATGTTTTCATTAGTGGATTTCTGCTTACGAGTGGGTGTCCATCTTGTTTTCTCCTATCGACTTTATCGTGTAGCCGAACTTGTACAAGAACCCCGGCACAAACCATTTCGTCTCTATCCCAAGCGGCATTTCTCGTCTATCACTGCCTTGATTGCTTTTGTCATCGTGATGGTCATTTTCGTGGAGAAAAGTGTATGGACGTCAGTTTTGGCCTGTGAACTTCACCCAGAGTGCGCTGTCAAGGCTCACAGGTGGACTATCGTTAAGAAAGGCTCTCGCACGCAATGCCCTTGTCTTACACTTATCGACGGAGATCACGCCCCAAAGACGTACGAGGAGTGGATCCAGCCCGAAGATGTGACTCTCAAGGTAATTCAGCTAGCGGCAACTGGAGATCTCAGGACAATTCAGCTGACAAACCGATTTTTTCCGGAACTCCCTGAAGAACTGAGAACCTGCCGACACATGAGGCATTTGTAACTGCGACTGCTGCAATAAAATGAGTAGATGATGAGGTTTCGTTGATAAATTAACTCATGCGTGCTGCGTGTAGATCTTTGGTATATACGTCTACAGAGCATATGCCGTCTTGGATCAAGGAGTTCGTCGAGATGGAGTACCTGTACGCTGTATATCCTCATACCTTTCGTTTCTTAATAAGCTCACGCTGTTATGATTTTTTTCTCAATGCATGTAGCTACGTTGAGGGAACGTTTACCAACTCCCTGGTTGAGCTTCCAGATGATATGTTCGATAACATGTCGTCCCTCACCTTCATCCATCTCGGCATGCACCTTCGATTGGCAAAACTTTCGTCTTTCGACGGCCTGGTCAGCCTCAAGGCACTCACTTTGGCTGTGTTTACCTCGCTGGTTGAGCTGCCTCAATTTGACCGCCTTTCCAGCCTCGAGCGCTTACTTCTTAGTTTTGTGCCGATCATCGAGTCCCTGCCTGATCTAAAATCCCTGACAAAGCTCAAGGCATTTTCAGTGAACGACCGAGGTAGTTGGTGCTGCAATGGATTTCTCCACGATTGTGATCTCCAAAACTCATTTTGTGCGGCTCAGCCAGTCTGGGGCATACCCACCGCTTCATGTTTAGCGCCAACTACTCCTGCTCTCAAGGCTTCAAGTGCTAAGTTAGCTGTTGTGGAGAAGTTTTCCACAACAATGTGTCAACATCAGGAAACAAACTCCCCTGGATCAGGTTTCCCAACACAAGACAATATCGCCCAGTGCAAGGGAATCCTGTTTAGAAGATGTACACTGCCTGGATACGAAGAAGCCATGTGCTATAACGCTAGATTCATGGTGATTTTCTGCAGTCCAGACCCATTGGCCATCGAGATGCGGCGACGCCAGATCCAATTGGAAGTTGGCGATAAGTGTAACCTAAAGAACGAAGAATGGCTTGGGTGTAAGTAAAAGGCCGATACTCCACTATCGTCTTCCGTAAGAAAATGGTGAGGTGAATGAAAAACTTTGTGAAGATTCTGCCAGCCTGACTTCAAAGTGAATCTGGAGCCTGAGAACGCGGTCGCGCTCACTACAAGCGAGGATACAGCCACGTCCAGGTCGGGCTCCATCAGAGCCAAAGTTGCCGTGACGAAGGACTACGGAGGACTTGGGCAGCACCTCTCTGTTTGAGCTTCCAGAAGCATTCAGGGTTCGATTATTTTTTTAGATCCGATAAATTATCGATAGCTGTTGGCATTGTTCACGTCAGGTTGTACAGCCTGTCGAATGCTGGCAGTTCAACAAGCGAGACGAACATGGCGAAAGTGAGGGTGATCATTCTCTTTGGCAGCTTCAAGATAGTATAATATAGCAAACGCCGTGCAATATATTGCACGGCGTTTGCTGTTAATATTCAAAGTACGGTTCGCCGTTGTGCTGAGCTAATCCAAAAAGTATCTGTAGACGTAGTCTTCGTCGGTCTTGTCCGCAGCTTCAACGACTCGAGCGCACTCGCGATACACCGTCGAGACTTCTTCCGACAGATTGCGTGCTGAGCCGTGGTAGGTGATGAGGCAGTCGGTCGGGATGGATTCACGCAGCGTCTCGACGGGTTTGATGCAGCTTGGAGCGCGACAGAAGCGTAGGAAATCGCGGTCGGAGAAGTTGCGCACGTCGAAGAGCACGTTCACTTGAGGTCCTGTGTTGCCAGGGGCGCAGGTGCTGAAGAGGTGGCCGTTGTCGAGCGTGGTTTTCACAGGGTAGCTCACATCCTGGGGACACTCCATCGAAGCCAACACCGACGGAATGGAGACTCCAAGCAGTAGTAGCGCGCTGAAGAAGTTCATCACTCGGCTGTTTGACTCGCGAAAGCTGTAGCAGGGACACTGGAAAAGATTTAATGAACAGGAAGGCAGCCTGTGGGCTGTGGTGCCGTTGGACGATTTAGCCGACATTTCGTCTACAAATGTCGCTGTCCGCACCAGATCACGTGGTTCCTGGATATTGCACAATCTGATCGCTGTCAGATGCTCGAACGCACACCACCACCCCGGCTCACACATCGCAATTTCGAGATACATGTGCATGTACCCAGAACTTACATAGGGAGCATGTGTTCGTGTTGGTGCGGTATGTATGGCAGTCCTGGTGGTGTTCAGACGATACGAGTGATTCTGGACATTCACCTGCACGTGCACGTGCCCGAACTGCCCATCGCCGAGCACGTGTTCACCATAAATGTTGGAGCAGCGCCTGCCGCGTTTCAGCAGATGTACGCGTACCATCGTATAGGCTTTGCGTTGCCACACTCACATCCGACTCCGAGATCACGGACGAGGATACCAGTTTTTCATCTGTCAGTTGACAAAAGTGCGCTCTCAACAAAACCAACGGCAGGCGTCCAGCGAGCATTCCGATGATTCGATCGGGCGGAACGCCCAACGATGCTGCCGAAGAGACCGTCACGCTACTAGTGCAAGGCGTTCCCGACGACCGCTCCGAGGTGAAGCCGGCCAAAACAGTGGCAAAGGTGTCGGAGACTGCAGCACCGACGAAGATCCTGTTTCTGGACGGCGTTCGAGGACTCGCGGCGCTGCTGGTCGTGGTGCAGCACTCGCACGAGTACATGCAGAGCCTCAACTTGGGGGCCTGTGCCGTCGACGCGTTCTTTGTGTTGTCGTCGTTCCTGCTGACCATGTTGTTCATGAAGAAGAGCATCAAGTTGCTGGCACACGGCGCTAGCTACCGCAAGTGGGCGTTCACGCTGGCCGACTACTTCTCCAAGCGGTTCTTCCGCGTCTACCCGTTGTTCGCAGTTGTTGCCACTGTGCTGTGGATGCTGCCGGATGAGGCAAAGCGCAAATACTACCTTATTGATCAGCCGGAGAGCTTCGATCTGTACAAGGTGCTCACGTTCGACTTCGACCAGCGCTACTTCGTGTTGTGGACACTGCCACTGGAGATCACGTACTACTTCTTCATCCCCGCGTTTGTGTTGGCTGTGCTGAAGCTTGGAAAGTTTTGGTGGGTCCCTTTCGTACCGGCGTACGGCTGGGTCGCGTATGAGGGATGGCACACGTACCGTTGGGATCACATGGAGCTGTCGCCGCACGCGCCAACGTTTCTCGCTGGGTCGATGGCTGCGGTCATTTTCGTCAAGACGGACGCGTGGATGAAGACCAACAACTTGAACCTTCGACCTGTTACCTTCTACGCGATCCGAGCACTCGAGTTTACTGCACTATCTCTACTGCTGAGCCTGTGTTTCAGAGGACTCCTCTTCAACTGGGTGCACGCCAACATCGCACCCGAGACGCCAGGCTTCCCATTCATCAGCGTGCTCTTAACGGTGGTGTTCGTGATTGAGATGCTCCTGCCTTCAGGTCTCTCCACGCTCTTGGAGTGGAGCGCTCTTCGCTACTGCGGCAAGGTGAGCTTCTCCATCTACCTGCTCCATGGATTCGTCATCTACGCCGATGCGGTAAGCGGTCAACAGAACTACTACGACCGAATGCTTTCTCGCTTCGGCCTCACGCTCGTGCTAGCGACGGTCTCGTACCACGTGGTGGAATATCCATCCCAACTATTCGCGCAGTACATCACTGGAGGGCTCGCCAAACGAGAGGCAAACGGCTTTACGGGGATTATGAACGCGATCGCCTGTAAGGTCCGAACCGTTGAGGTGGCCGAGAAAGTGACATTTGCGTAGCTCAAGCATCTACAATACACATGCCATCACTCCGCCCAGTGCATCCCCAATAAGAGTAGTGAAGCACTCAAGCGTGATACCAACATAGTTGAGCAATATAGCGATATACAGGAAATTGAGAAGATGAAGGTGCACCAAGTCGGGTGATCTATCCACTATAGGATAAGGACATGTACTGGTCTTAGCAGATTTCGGTATGCCCTTCTTCAGGTCAGCTGTTCACCACCTATGTGCTGCTGTACCCAGTATATCCTCCGATGACTCGACGTTAGACACTTGCAAACCGCGTCGCGTGATCCGATAAGGGGGGGGGGGCTGTCAACGTTGAAATCAATTGTCTCTCTGCCTCTCATCAATGGCAACGACGGTTTTCATTCTCTTTATCTCGTCGGCCGCATCAAATCCCCCCAAGCAGAGGCTATGAATAATCCATTCTTCACATCGTTCGCGTCACTGTTGGTGCTACTCAGCAGCTCCGTCCGGACAGTGTTCTCCACTGAGCTACGCCCCCCCCGTCGTGAGCCATCTAGTCCAGAACACGCTGGACAATGGAGCGCTGTTCAGCTCCTGTTCAATGAAGGAGTCAGGCAGAAGAAGGCACGTCAACTCGTTGTTCGATGTGCTCGACTTCTCCGACCAAGACTTTCTCGCCTTCTGTCGATCTTCCGGCTGCACGAGACCAGTTCAATCGCTGCTGCACGCCATTCCGACGCACTGCCTCATCGCGTACCGTGGGTCTGCACGCAACATCTCCAACGACGTGTTGATGCTAGCCGACAAGTGCACAGCGGTGAGCAGAGCAGCGGACCGGACCGACGAGGAATACATATACAAGTACTTCCTGGACTAGCGTGCGAGTAACAGACCAACGCAATTGCGCCATCGTGCTTCAGTCGCTGGAATGTAAATGAACTAACGAGGTGGTGTGAGATAAGCAGAGCCTAGCTAGTCCAGGCAAGAACTTTCCAAAGCTACTATCGTTTCCGGGTGTGGCTCTGATAGGGAGCTCGTATCCTGGGGAGGGGGCGCTCCATTTGCCATCCAACACCGACGGGATGGAGGAGATCTCTAGTACGAAGTATGTGCAGTGAGGTATTAAGAGTTCATCACTCGGTTGCAGACGTAAGCCTGCTCCTTCTCAGCATGCTTAGGAATTCGCGTCAAAACCGCACCTTGAAAAAAAAATATATATATGAAAATAATTGACCAAGTTACGGAGACTCGTAGTGGTGGCCGGTTTATTGTGGCCAGCAGTGTATCCCTGAGCAGTGTGCCACGAAAATGACCTAGGTAGTACGTAGTCAATTCAAAAGGCGATACTTAGGCCGTGTTCGCGGTGCCAAGATAACACCAATTTTCGGAGCAATAGCGGCGTTTTCAAGTAAAATGAGCACCGTGAACACAATAAAATTAAGATGTCATTTGCCCCGCAAAACATCGTTCTGGGGGTCATTATGAAAATTGACAACCCTCCTGATTTTTGAAGTGTAATGGCGATTTGAGGTAAAACGAACACGATGCCCGAATTTGTGGTGTTTTTATATATATTCGAATCTGTGACATATGATGCAAGGAGCCATTCTTCTTCTTTCACCCTCCTCGGCAAGCCAAGTACAGGCGATGTCACAGCTGCAACGATTTGGAGCACTTGCGGGCCAAATGGACGAAGTTTGAGGAGCTGAATCTGCTTAGCGAGTACTTCGACGCACACCGCACCCCCTCACTGGCAACGGACAAGGCCATAAAGTCTAAGGCAGAGACCCAACTAGCATCGGAGCTGAATGCAAAGAGCGAGCAGAAGGTTGACATGAGTAAGTGCACGGTAGTGTGCTGCATACTTCACTTCGTGAGTTGTTGTGTGAGCTATAACTCTGTGATATTATTCCAGACCAAAGCAAGTTCGCCTCATGCGTGACTACGATCTCTACAAAGGAGTCATGACTTGAGCGGATGTGGCATCGGTCGCGATACGGATGACAATCCCTTGAGATACCACGTGCTCACGGTGCTCCTCGGTCACCTCGAGGTCCTTGTCAGCGACGAACTTGAGTCGTGAAGTATGTACATCAAGCTCCGCACTGGCGACGAGATGCTTCATCGTGAACACGTTGTATGCCTGCACTGCAGTGACAGCGTAGGGGCCGATCCACGTGACGAGAAGTTTGTCCTGTCCATTCTCGTCCACTCGGGATCGAAGTACATAGTCGCCATTGTTGAAGTCGACAATGCTATCTCCCCGTGCTTTTTTTCTTGTTGAAAAGAGTCTGCCTGAGACGGGCATCTCCAACTGCCATGTGAATGTATCTCTGACACTACTGCGTAGCTCAGCCAAACTGGCATCGATCTTCATCAACGTACGAGCTGGCTGCACTCTGCTGGTTGCCGCTGGGCCAACGTACACGGCCTGTAGAGGGGAGGACGATTCCAGACCGGTAAACATCTCGAAATGCGTTTTACCTGCCAGCGATGGCACTGCCGTATAATTGAGCCTGGCCTGCAAGATCGGTATGAGCCTGGACCAGTCACGGTGGTCGATATTGTAGTCCAGTATTAGGACCCTTAGGATATGGAGAATATCTCGGTTAACTGAGCCACTAATCCATGGGCTGTAAGCTGGCGAGATAATCTGCTCACGCTGCAACCTAGTGCATAGCTCCTCAATAACTTCATTCTAAAAGTGAGAGCCTTGGTCACTAATCCACACTCGCGGAATTCCAAATCGGCTGTGCCACTCCATGATGGACTCAGCTGCAACTGCACTTGTAGGGGTTTCACACTTGACCAACTCACAATAATGAATATCATCATCCTTGAGTACTAACAGGTACTTCGAGTATTCGTAGGTTTCGCCTGGGTAAAGAAAATCCCAATGTAGTGCTTGGTTTCGCTAACTGCATCGGTACGTTTCACCCCAAGGCCTTGGCACTACCTTCCCCCCTTTCACATAGTGGCACAGGAGACAGGTTGGGCACGTGGAATAGTAGACCGATATGAGCCAGCATCGCATCCTCCGGTGACCGTGGCGTCCTCAATGTGGAATGATACACACACGATGCAACAGGTCGCTGGCCGCGGTGGGGATCCAGGGTCGCTTGTCTTTCGGCCGGCCGTCCTCACTGTCATGGAGGCGCTCTCGCACGTCCTTGGCCCCAAACTTGTACTGCGCATCAGCTATTGTCTCCACGGTGGGCCACACGAAGCCATCCTCACCGAGCGGCCATAGCTGAGGCGATCTTGCTGCTGCTGACCACGGGTTTTTACTCTGCGGAGGTTGGTTGCCTCCGGAAACCGTGCCCAGTGTGACGCCATGCATGCCCATACATTGTCGTCACCTGCTATGTGATAGATCTGGTAGGGAAACTCTCCAGGTAGCATAGCCACCAGAAACGATATCCTCTGATGTGTTTCTTCTCGGTATCGCCCGGCGCGAACACATGGATGACGTGCCTGTGGTCGCAGTACAGGCGAAACCCGGCGAGTCGGAGAGGGAGGTATGGCAGCTTATCACAAGCTGCCACAATTTCGAAAAACTTCCTGCTCAATCAAGCTCCAATTTTCTTGCGACCCAGTAAATGTGTCGCTCAAACTCTGTATCAATTCATGGCCTTGGTCACCAATACGCATATCACCTTGCCACGTTTTCACATTCGTCACTATGACGCTCCATGCCACCGCAGATGCATCGGTGAACACAAAGAGGACGCCATCGTGGTTCCGGTGTGACAGCATGGCTGCATTTGCAAGGAACTCCTTCACGTTGTCGTAAGCAACACGCTCATCATCGGTGAATGTCACTGCCAGCCTTGCTGCAACTCGCTTTTGTTCATTTTCCACGACCCCGTGTACAATCTAGTCGCTTCTGCAAGGACTTCACTTGACTTGAATAGCTTACGAGACTGTCGCGCATCCAATTACAGGTACGTAGATATTGTTGGAAATCCCCAGTCGTGATGGACAACGACATGTCTCGCAGAGTCACAATTCGGACCCGATCATGGCGGACACCTTGCCCATCAATAGTTTTACCGCACCAATTCACTGAGGTTTGGGATAAACTAGACTTGGTCACGCTCAGCTTGAGCCCAAAATTATTCATCTACTAGAACAGCTCGCTGCGTTTCTCCAACTATGTATCCGCATCCGTCGCATAGAATAGGATATCATCGATCCAAGTAAGGCGATGCTTGAAGAGCAGTGTGGCCAAGCACTTCTCTGTCGTAGCTTGGAAGTGCAGTGCTGTATCACTACATCTCTGCAGAACTCGCGTAGGCGTGAATACTTTTGAGTCTGTCATGTAGCTTAGCATTTCCTGGCTTGCCTTGGATAACAGCAACTGCCAAAACCCTTGGTAGATTCGAACAAGCCAAAAACTACATATCTCGTACATGCTCGGTAATCACTTGCAAAATTGGCATCACACTTGCGTTTGGTTCCGTCACAACATTGACAGGACGGTAGTCGTTCGCCTGTCGGCATTCCTCTTTACCCGACTTTCGGACTGGTAGATCCGGGCAGGCCCACCGACTCGCTGCATTCTCGTATTTACCAGTTCCTCGTTGACATATTTCATGAGCTTGGGTGGGTGTGGCGGATACTGCCTGGGCTTGCATCGACATGGGGTGGCGCCTTCTTCAATTTTAGCTCAAGTGGCGGCACCTTCACTGGTGGATCAGGTCCCAGCCGCAGTCGCCAAATGTCGTACATGTAGACGATGGTGCGCAGTCGGTCTTCCCTTTCACGGGGAATACCGTTCTCAGTGGCTTTGGCTATCATAGCCTCGACAGCTTTGCGAAACATCATCGTTAGGCAGCAGCCTACCCCACCACCACCATCGAACTCAATCGAGCCATCGTCTTCCGCATCGGATTGCCGAACTAACTGCTCCAGTTACTGCTGCCCAAATCATCCAAGATGTCATTGCCCACGATAAATTCATCCTCTTCATCAACGATCACCAACACTTCAAATGGCTTCACCGGTCTCATTGGTCCAGCCGCAGTGTGTAGTTTAATGTGCAGGAGTGCGGACCGGTTTGCAATTATTTCATGCTTCCTGACCGTCTGACACACTATCGAGGGTTTGAACGTGGTAGTTGCCACGACACCACCCAATTCCTCGAGTTCCTTCAGCTTTTGAGCACTGATTACGCTCTTTTCCGTCCCAGTACCCGCGCAGTAGGGCATGAAGAATACCTCCTTAATTGGATTCCATTGTGGCGGAGCTGAATGGTCTTCGTTGCAGGTAAAATTTAAAGTGACAGCGACGAAGTTGACAAACACCAGGCTGAGGTATTATTATAGCTCTCAAAAGTAGATATGAGCGCCATCCGGCTAACATAAGATTGGAAGTCTATACATCTGCGAGCTCGCCAACCTAAATGGTTTGCTCAGGACATTTGATACCGTTGCTACGAATGCAGGATTGTTGCCAAAGTAGGAAGGAATTGCACTGATCCATTTTTAGATAAAATATTATATTGCAATCATAGCCAAAAGTGAAAAAATACAGTGCAATTATCAAGATAAAAATTCTTCTAAAAGTTGTTTCAAAACTTGATCCATGGCAAGGGCAAAAGTTGTTCCAATAGTTGGCCTGTTCCGCGGTTGATCCAAAAAAGGGTTATCGACCATTCTGTCGTCGACCAACCAGTTGTGCGCGCAGTCTGCCGGGCAGGCCACTCCGAATCTACACCACTGCCTATTAGCATGTTCGCCTGACTTGAGTATCGGGTGAAAATTGCTTTTGGGTACTGTATCTCGCCACTATACCCCCGTTACTTTCTCTTTTGTGGGGTTTACCCATAATTTGATTATAAAAAATACTGCAGCTGGCCCCCACCGCCGTACCAAGACCGAGTTCTGCCACACCTTTGCTCTCACGAGCCGCGACACTGAGGCGCCCATGTCCGCCCGCCAGGGTCATGGGAGTCTCATACTAATCCGGGGTCCTGGGGTGGATTCACAAGGCGAGAAAGCCGGTTTGCCGGGCCGCCCACCCCAGCTTCGGACCAGTTGTCGTGTATGGAACTGACCCTTCGGATGAAGACATCATATAGATGCTTCTGCGTCCGTGGCAGAGCGCATGCGAAAGCATGTTTACAATCCAAAGAGTGAATTCGGATTTCGCTGCTACAAGATCGCGAGGAGTGTTTGCGAGCGGTGTATTCACTACGTTGTCTTCGGTTTATTAGTCGACCCTAATTGCATCTGTAGCTTTCAGTATTGTACAGTTTTACACGGATCACAGTCTGTGCGGCCCTTCAACGTCTATAATGCCGGTGATGGGTCCGTTCAAAGATAAAAAAGCCCAATAATCTGACCAATTACCCCTTCACAACCTAAAAAAGGTTATTTGCCTGGACCGTGAGGTTCAGTGGCATTAAGCAGACGGTTAACTGCGGTCGCCAAAGAAAGCGACAAAACCCAACAGTGGTAACTGCCCGCGCTTCTGCACAAAAAGTGATGTCGTCTCCAAAGGTATTGAGACGTTGCAATAAATCATGAGTGCTTGAAGGAGGTAACAGTGGAGGTGAGGTACCAAAATAAACCAAGGAACGGGGCTATGCCTGGCTAATGATGTGTTCTACTGCCGTGTCGGATCATTACTGCACGACGCTTGAGCTTCTGTTCCTTTGGAATTGGGTAGTATCCGTGGGTGGCGATGCGTGCTGCTTGAAGACTGTTCTTCGGACACCGTTCGGTGGACTCTACCGTCGCCTCTACTTTCCAGATTTAGTTTCGTATGGTACCTTTAGATGCTTGACGTGTTTCTGTGTCCACGTCAGTGCGCGTGTACTGTGATGAGAGACCTGCCACAGTGTACTTAGACTTCATGTCCAGCGGGTCATATTCTTTTGTGCGTGTGCGCAGGCATCCATGCCTATACGAAAGCGGACCGGCGAGGAAATCGAAGATGGGCTGCAGGATAGCCTACGCGTTAATGCCACCCCCGCTGCTCCCGAGGAATCAACAGCGCGATGAAGCGTCGACAGGCGAGGCGACAGACTAGGATATGCAACCTGAACAAAGCTTTGGAAGGGATCCGGAAGCGATCCGGATTGGTGAGGGTGATGATGCAAGCAGACCCGTGGCTGATCCCCCAGCTACTTTCATCGAGGTGACGACTAACAGCCCAGTCGATGCGGCTGTCAACGTTGCTCCTACGACAGAAGCCCACTATGGATCCCGATCTGATGGAACAGCGGCGTCGCCAATACAACGCGGGGCAACAACGTCGCAGGCGAGCACACATTTCTGCTTCACAACAGGAGTGGAATCGAGTGACCAACGCCGAGCGGGTTCGGGCTAGACGTGCCAAAATGTTTTTACCGGCACGGGAACGAGTACGTCTGAGAGACGCAGAACGGCGGCGTGCTTCTAGGGCTTGACCCTTGGCGTCGGAAAGGAGTGTCGCGTGGGAGTGTGATCGCCTGCGGTAGGAGGAGGCGCGCGCAATTCAAACGGCGGAGGAGGTACAACCGGAGCGGGAGAGCGACAGCCTCCACCACCAAAGCACGTGTGCCAACCTAACAAAAGTGGAAGAAGTAGCAAAACGTGAGAGAAGCCACCTACGTCAACATCAGACCCGTGACAACCAGACGAAAGACACAGAAGACGAAGAACGAGGGCGCGACCGCCTCCGACAGCTGCAGGCGAGGGCTAATCGTAACGAAGAGGAGCCAACCGCAAGGCGGGAGCGCGACCGCCTTCGACACCAACGCGTGCGTGCTAACCGCGCCGAAGCGAAAGTGGATGAAGAGCGAGGACGCGCTAGAAAACGACCTCGACGCGCCCGAAATGGCCACGCTCCCTGCAAACAGGAATTATTCGCTGTTTCTTGGGTTGTCGGTCCTAATGTAGTCGATGGACACTACTGGCTACGTGCGACTACGGTTTATGAGCACTGCAACACGTGGAAATGGCCGGCTAAGTCCAAGAAGGGTTGTTGCTTGGAAGGGGAAGTTCAGCTCGCTCCTTTTTCACCAGCCCCGCCATGCCTCTTACAGCTATACTACAAAGCACACGCCTAGCGCGTGCTTCGCGTATCCCTGTCATTGGTTGAAAGTGGGGATCCATTTCAACCAATCAGAAGACTGTTTGCATTTGAGTGGCCCCGACGACCGCTAACATAAATCAGGGTTCAATTTGACCCAAAACCCATAGTTAGACTCAGTCTTCTAAGTCGCACGCGCTTCCTCGCAGTCTATAGTGTACGTTAGATAACGGACACACCTGACCCGTTTTACGATCAGTCCGCTCTCCATCAAGGCTGCCTACTGTTTCAGCAATATTGCGCAGAGCAGCGTGCCATCTGGTCTTGGGGTAACCCATTTCCATTCCGGTTTCCATTCCGAGCTCCCCCCCCTCCTGTAGTAGTTGCGAGGTTGATGTCCTCCTGTGCCGTTGTAACTTCCCTTGTCGGGGTGTTGGCGCTGCGGTCTTTGGGAGGCTTCATCTTGAAGTTGGATAGGAGAACTGTACCCTGCCTTGACTTGTCCAGTTTGGAAGTGCCGTTGTAAGATATATCAATCGATGATGTCGTGGTTGTAGCGTTGCAGTACGTGCATTCCATCGATGACACGAGGGTCGTCTCGTCTTAGGGTGAATTTGACCCAGGAGCTGCCTCGGGCATCATGGCTTGCAGTTCTCATACAGGTCGGGTCTCTCTGGATCCGAGAGCCCCTTGCCTGAGAATGTAGCGGTTTCGGACGAGTTCAATATGGACCTTGGTCTCAACGTTGTGTTTGAGCTCTTCGTACGGGTTGTACTTCTGAGTTCCCTTCCAGATCGTGACACCATCGTTGTAGGTAGCTGACAGTGTGTGGAACAGGTATATCGACTTCTGTTGGTCGCTGATCACATTGTCGGTTGCTTCAGCTGCCGATTTCATCGCATACTCCATAGAAGAACGTCGTGAGGTCCGTTCCCTATTCGTAATTCATTCGCATCAGGTACGATTGGATGTAGTAGGGGTCTCCGTGAATGGCAGTACCCTTGTACTTGTACAGATCGCCTGGAAAATCTCAAACACAGTAGTTTGGCTTTGACCAGGAGAACGTGTTGGTCGTCAATGGTCTCGATGAGGAAGACATCTCCCTAGCCTAATCGAGTCGTAGTTTCTTCGAGCTCAGCGTCTGGCTCTTAGCTTTCAGCTTCTCAGCTCGCTTCAGTTCATGCTGCTTTCGAGCAGTGAATGACTGAATACGGGGAGGTCCTTGCCTCATGTCCACGTCGGCGTTGCCGTCAGCGGTGGCTGCCTCCGAGTTTACATCGGAGGGGGGGGGGGCTCACTCGATAGGAGTTCGCCAGTTCGTCGGCCTTGGGGGCGCCTGCGACGTTTAACGCGGCCGCCATGTCCTTCCTGGCAGACAGCGCTGGGTTGAGTTCTTCATCGGAGTTGAAGTCGGAGTCGTTCGCGTAGTTAGCTTGAGTGACAAACCCAAGTAAATTCTTGCCTTCGAGAGCTGCGGTCACGTGGGTCTTACAGATGGCGAAGTCCCGGCCGTTCAGGCGCGGCAAGTCACGATCGCCGTCAGGAGGCGCTTTTGTTGGGCTCAAAACCTGTATAATGGTGGCCTTCCAGCGGTGCAGAAGAAGACGCCTTCATAGAAGGAGGTGAAAAGAGTTGTGATTGGGAGGCTAAGTTGTCGGCACTACATGTAGTGTTCTGCAGAGCCACCCAATGTAGATGTCAACATTGTGTTATAATACCTACATGATATGGATAACGTAAACTTATTCAATATTCGCAGTTCGTAACAACTGTCGATAGGTCCATGGTTTGTCTCCACTGGGTAGTTTCGTGACGACCGAGGAGCCCATGAAATAGGGCGACGCAGGTAGGAAGGCGAAACTCTTCTTTCCCGATCGGTGGAGGTAGCTTAGTTGGGTCATTCACCGATCTACGAAGTAGCTTTCACATCGCTCTCCAAGCCTCAGTCCCATCCTTCGTGACCTGGTCATTTGACCCAGACGAGTCAACGCACTTTTCCTTATTCAATCCTGGCCTCTTGGGCACCCTAGGCTACATCTAGGGCCAAGTAGCCGTCGAGGATGAAGCCAACTTAACGGCACTTGTGGCTGTACATCGCATGAACAGCGGACGCTGGAGTGGGCTCGAGGAAGCTACAATCTCGCGCCCAAAGTCGTAACTTGTCCTTCGCAGTGTAACGGAAGCCGAAGCGGCTAGTGGAATTGGGACCTATATCGTTGGTTGCATCTGCGTTTCACGGGAATCTTGTGCGGGGGCGCCATCTTTGGGTTATGGAGGTGCGACTGGATACAGCTGGGATGCGAGCATGGAGTCTGGGGTACTGCACGTTGCGTTCGGCGATGGGGTGCAGCCTGTCGAGTACAAGACTCAAGAAATCGAGTTCTTGTCATATGCTGTGTACGCGCTGCGCCCCTGCAACAAACAAGGCATGGGCGAGCTCATACCGACTGCAATTTGTGCTGTCCATGTGGCAGCACGCCTGCACTTCAGTGGGGAGAACTGCCGTGTCACTCACCAGTCCAAAACTAACCTGGAAAAGTTGCAGGCACCGATAGTGGACGAAGCGGCAGTTCTGCTGTATGATAGCTCGAACGGTTCTCTCTGCAAAGTTCCTATTAAATACGTGCTCGATTTTGCGTAATACAAGGAGGGACGCGTCGTCCCCTCCAACAGCTACGGCTCGGTGCCACTATCTGGGACGCGTCCATTGACAACGTGTTCTCTGCACCACCTGTCCGTACAACAACTCCAACTTCACGTCGAGCGGCGACAACCACTTTAACCGAGTTATCCGATTCGGACTCAGACGACGAAGGTGGTGCTACTGCTGACGAGCCAGCACTCAGGGACCCCCTAACGGAGGTGCAGCGTCAATCCACTGTTACGTCGACTCGCTCTCACAAGCAGACCCGTGACGAGGAAGTAGCCCTGCCGGACGACCTCGGCTCGTTGGTTACTCTAAAAGAGGCCTTTGCTACGAACCCATGGATGGTACGCCAGATCGACCGCCTAAGTACGATGAATCAGCCATCGAAAGCGGTGACAGACATCGTGATGCCAGGCGGTACGACCGCAGATGGCTAACCTCAATTTATCCCTACAGGTTTGCAGCGGCAGACGCACAGTTGACTCGTTAACGGTACGTTTTCCGGCATGCCCCCCGACGTCATCGACACGAGTCCGCACTGTCAATCAGGCATCGTATTTTTGCCCACCACCGAGCTGTCGCACAGGCTACACTAGATGCACGCCTCGCAGAACATGGTTTGGTAATTACCACGGCTACCCCTCGCCAGGTGGCCGATAGTCACGCCTTGGACTGAAATAAGCAACAGGTTTACAGCGGCTTTACTCGGCGGTCTGGAATTTCGGTACCAGATTTGTCAGACTCGTCCGTGGTCAAACGTCTGAAGATCCTCGTCCAAATAAGACCTTGTAAATACCTTCACTTGTGCCGAGTTGGGATTCGTATCCCTATCGAGTGCCATGGGAGAGTGTCGTACGCCATAGAGTGGTATCTGTGAGGAAGGGAGAGTTTATGTTGCAGACGACACCCCTACCAACCATTCATCCATGCGAGAAGTTTTAAACTCGATCGTGAAGAGTATTCGCAAGGGTCAAAATGCCAATCAATACCTGGTACTTGATATGGACCTATTAGCCATGTTGCAGAATATCACATGCAGCCCCTTTGGTGCGACGGAAAATGGGTCTGCCTTACTATCAGAAGACGCGCGGATGATTCACGATTTGTCCTTTCCAGTCGGTCAGTCCGTGAACGAGAACACACTTGACACCAAGCTGGTCGAGGTGAAGTACGATGGTCCACCATCCCTTGCTTGCCGGTTTCTAGACGTACCAGATGAATATTCGGGTCTCACAAAATGATGTCCGGCGACGTAAACGGCGCCTTTCGCAATGTTCTCATTCATGCGGACCACGTCGGCCGATTTGCCAGGGTGATAGGAGAGCTGTGCGCCTTGGTTATTGATCTTTCATGCCCATTTGGTAGAACCATGTCACCCATGCATTATTGGTTAGCCGGCGGAACCTCGGATAACAGCGCTTTGGGTCTCTTCTCGGACACAGCAACACTATGCGTCTCGAAGCCGGATAAGAAGGTCACCACAGCACTCATGCGCATT
Organism: Phytophthora pluvialis; assembly: GCA_001314425.1. Classification (NCBI taxonomy): domain Eukaryota; phylum Oomycota; class Peronosporomycetes; order Peronosporales; family Peronosporaceae; genus Phytophthora; species Phytophthora pluvialis. Next base: position 98,236 of record LGTU01000010.1, on the reverse strand, counting down.
AACAAATTGCTCAGAGCTTCCCAGACTATAAAGACGCTGCTGGATCAGCTGCTCGGCTACCTACGCCAGGTTGCAACGTATATCCGATCGGTAGAACCGTTCTTTCAGCAGTTGGCAGCGTTGGCACGTTCTGGGCACCGCAATGCCTCAATTGTTATCAGTATGGGAGCACGAGACGACCTCAATTGGGTTCGTTATATTTTGCTGACGGCACCTTTAAACAGGATGACACTCGAACGATTCGCATTCGCGCAGCCGGCGGATGCCCACATCCTCATGGACTCCAGCGATATTGGACTGTGTGCCCTATATCCAGCTCGACGTGAATTTGTTCAGGTCATATTTGATAATGATGAGCTTGAGCAGATCGACACATTTAAGAAGGACGGAGCGGACGACTTCGGTATTAACGTGCGGGAACTCATGAGCGCCGGATTTGAGTGCATGATATGGAGCCGCACTCGAAATGTTATGGCCTCTACTGAGATCAGCATGTGCGGTTCTGGATTGACAATCAGTCTACAGTCTCGTGGACAAATAAACGAGCTAGCCGAATCCAACAGCACAAATTCTGCTTCGACTGCTGAGTTCAATGGAAATACGACGTGGCTACTTTGCATAGGCTGCCCATATTCCCGGTGTGAATAATGTTATGGCGGATGCCGGTTCTCGGGTATGGCAGTCTTCTTCAAAGGCTAAACGGTTTGCTAACTAATCTTCTACGTGGTCCCAGGTGATAGTACCGTGCGACTACAGGAAGTTCTCGACACTCTGGGAGCGACGCTGCGACCAGTTCCGCTGTCCAATTCCAGCAGAGTTCAGTGTAAATGGGCGTGACATCAGTGGACGAATTGGTGTCGCTGGCTGAATTACCCCCCCCCCCCTCCCTCGGCCGTAAAGATAGCCGCGGCATGAGGGAGAAGACGCGACTACATCGATGCTCGTCGACCTGAAGCCGACGCCGCGCGTAGCGTTGCAGTGACCTCACGTGTTCTCCATCACGCCCAGCAACACCAGCCTGCGCTGCTCCGTCTCATAAAAGGCAACTTCCGTCACTGGAGCGTCGCTTGATGATCCACCCCTATTCCCTGGAACACCACCCATTGGATAAAAACACAGTTATACACACCACCTTTCTAGCCAATCCTCTCCGGATTCAGCTATTTATAGCAGCCAATGAGCACCAAGCGCGACCTGGCTGGCCAGCAGCAACCACTGGCGCCGAGCGCCGCGCACCACCCAGCCCCAGTTGGAAAACACAGCAGTCAAGGCGAACATGGTGAGTGAGGAGGCGTGACCAGCGCCCGGCCGTATCTCGCGCCGCGGACGTCCGTTGCACATGCAACCCGCACGACCGAGTGGTCGAGATCTCTGCGAACGTAACGCACTAATTTTCTCTTGCCCGATGACCGCAGGGTGCCAACAACTTCGTGCTGTTCGAGTCGGCCTCGGGCTACGCAATCTTCGAGGTGGTGGAGAATGAGGAGATCGGCAGCCTCCTCGCCGAGGTGCAGGCTGCGGCGGCGGACGTGTCCTCGTTCGGCCGCATCGTGAAGCTCAAGGCCTTCCAGCCCTTCACGTCGGCCGAGAACGCCCTCGAGAACATTAACAACGTGTCGGAGGGTCTGCTGGGCGACGACCTCAAGAACTTCCTGGAGATGAACCTACCCAAGGTCAAGGCCGGAAAGAAGGCCAAGTTCGCGCTCGGCGTGCAGGACAAGGGCATGGCCCAGGCCATCTCGGACGAGCTCCACGCCCCGTGCAACACGAGCGAGACCACGCTCGAGATCGTGCGTGGCGTGCGCATGCACTTCGCTACCTTCGTCAAGGAGCTGGCCCACGGCAACCTGGCCAAGGCCCAGCTCGGCCTCGGCCACTCGTACTCGCGTGCCAAGGTCAAATTCAACGTGAACCGCGCCGACAACATGATCATCCAGGCCATCGCTCTGCTCGACCAGATGGACAAGGACATCAACACGTTCGCCATGCGCGTGCGTGAGTGGTACTCGTGGCACTTCCCCGAGCTGGTCAAGATCGTCAACGACAACTACGTGTACGCGCGTTGCGCTTCGTTCATTAAGAACCGCAACACGCTCAGTGAGGACTCGCTCGAGGAGCTGTCCAAGATCGTCCTGGACGAGGACAAGGCCCAGCAGATCCTGCACGCCGCCCGCTCCTCCATGGGCATGGACATGTCGGAGATCGACATGATCAACGTGGACAACTTCACCACGCGTCTCGTTAAGCTTGCCGAGTACCGTCGCCAGCTGCACGAGTACCTAGTGTCCAAGATGTCGACGGTGGCCCCGAACCTTGCCTCGCTCATTGGCGAGTCGGTGGGAGCTCGTCTCATCTCGCACGCTGGCTCGCTGACCAACCTGGCCAAGTGCCCGGCCTCGACGGTGCAGATTCTGGGTGCCGAGAAGGCTCTGTTCCGCGCGCTCAAGACCCGCGGCAACACGCCCAAGTACGGTCTGCTGTTTCACTCGACCTTCATTGGCCGCGCCGCTGCCAAGAACAAGGGTCGCATCTCGCGCTACCTTGCTAACAAGTGCGCTATCGCTTCGCGCATTGACTCGTTCATTGACGAGCCCACGACCAAGTACGGCGACAAGATGCGTGAGCAGGTGGAGGAGCGCCTTGCTTTCTACGAGAGCGGTGCCGCACCCCGTAAGAATGCTGATGTGATGCTGGAGGTCTCTGAAGAGCTCAAGAAGGCTGCGTCCACGTCTGACAAGAAATCTAAGAAGGACAAGAAGTCTAAGAAGCGCACCGCGGAGGAGGAGGACGTCAAGATGGAGGAGGTCGAGGAGGCCCCCGCCAAGAAGTCCAAGAAGTCCAAGAAGCACAAGAAGTCCAAGGAGGTGGAAGCTGTGGAGGCCCCCGCCGCTGACGCTGACAAGAAGAAGAAAAAGCACAAGAAGAAATCCAAGACGGCGGAGTAGAGTGCCCCGCCCACCGACGCTAGCGGTAGTAGTACACTTATTCTCGTTGCGGTTTCCATTTTTCTTTGACGGTCTTATTGCTGTCGCCAAGCGTGTTGTACAGTTCGATAACGCTGGCCGTGCGCGTCAAGACTCAATATATTTGCAATCCAATTCATGTCTTCCCATCTTGTTTCCTGGCAATACGTCAACGTGTTCGGTGGTTAGCTGGCCTCTTTCCAAGCTCAGCGGGGCATCTCGTGTCCGTTGCGGGCTGACGGTTGCAGTGCGTTTCAAGCTGAGCCGACCCCACGAATTGCTGCATTCGAGAAGCCCTTCGTTCCGTGAACAACCTGCGTGTATTCTTCTTCGACGGCAATGGGCGAGAACTCTACCCCGGCCTTAATGCCGTTTATCCCAGGCATGAGGTCTACCCACTACGAACAAATGGCCAAGACGAATTTCCGTCGAGGGCAGCTCCTGGAGCGGATGTCGATGGGCAAACTCACCAGTGCCGAGAAGATGCCACCAGCGCCAGCGTCTACGTTTCAATCGGTTCTATCTGCCGCTACAGCTGCGAAAGCCCAAGAACTGCGTCCGACTAGTACCGTACAAGCCTCCTACACTGCACCTCCACAGCCCGACGTGAGTCGTCTCCAGCTTCCAAGCAGCAAGTATCGAGTGGATAGCTCGCAACCGGCGTGGATCACACACGACCGACTCGTGTTGCGATTCTTTGCGTACTTCATCGAGCCTGTTGAACTCGCTGATGGACGAACCGAGCAACGAGTGAGGCGCGTTGTTGTGTGCTTCTACCTTAGCGATCGATCCATTTCCATCTCCGAGCCTCGTGTAGCGAACAGCGGAATCTCACAAGGAGAATTCATGCGACGTACCGTCGTTCGCAAGACCGGCAACAAGAGCCTCTCGTTTCCTCGTGAAAACATCTCGGACGACTTCTATTCACCTGACGACTTCCGTATTGGCGGTGAATTGCGTTTGTACGGACGAACATTCCACCTCGTGGATTGCGATGCTGCCACTCGAAGTTTCTACGCCGAAGCGCTCGGTGATACGCTGGAAACCCCTCGCATGTATCCAGACGAATCAAGCTCAAAGATGGATGAAGTCGATGAGCTTAAGGACCAACTACGCGTACGCACTCGAGTCATTGGGGCCAGCAAGGCCGAAGCCACACGTAAATTCTACAATCTGAGCCAAAAAGTGCTAAGATTCTACGCGTCCTGGCACGATGACCACCCGTTGTATCCCGAGACTCGGCACTTTATCCTGCATTACTATCTGTGCGACGACACGGTGGAGATCATAGAGGCCCGAGATCGAAACCGTGAGCGAGGTCGAGGCCATTTCGGTGTTTTGCTTTCACGGAGGAAGTTGGCTAGAGAGTCAGGGAGGCAGCAAAATGACGATGACGGCGCGAGCTACTTCATTACAGACCGGGATCTCCGCTGCGGAGAGTGGATAACTGCTTTCTCGAGGCGGTTGCTACTTGAAGACTGCGACGCATTCACACGCGAGTATTATTTGGAGACTCACGGAGTGACGCAGGAGAAGTTTGAGCCAACTCCACCTGAAGCACTGGAGACAGCTGCCAAGTGGAGGCCATTTCGTGCTGCACAAGAGCCAGAGACACCTTCCGTCTCTCATGGCCGAGGCACGAGTGGTTATTCCGCGAACAACAACAACGGCTGCATGCAAGGCGGACTCGTGGCGCCAATTCCGGGAGGTCAAAGTTGTGGACGAAGCTCGGTAACACCGCTATGCCGAGACGATGGTTTGGATAGGAAGCAATTGCGCTTTCGAGCTCGCTTCCAAGACCTCCCTCGCGGTGATATGAACGCCGAACGTGATTTTGTGCTTACGTACTTTCTTGAGGACGAGACGTTAGCGGTGTTTGAACCCCGAGTGAGAAATTCAGGAGTTTTGGGAGGCCGCTTCTTAGATCGTGGTCGCTATCGCAAAGATCCAAAGCTTTCGCAAAGCTCAATGACGCGGGATGCAGCAGTTCCGATCCATTATCAGGCCTCAGATATATATGTGGGCGCTGTGCTCACCTTTGAGTTCTCACCACATCAACGACTCGAGCTTGTGGAGGCTGACTCACAGACGCTGAGCTTCTGTGAGAGTCATCCGGAAGTCTTCTGCTACTCAGATAGCTCAGCAGTGTTGGCACTTACAGCGAAACTATGGATGAACAGACCTCGTCGTGTCGATTTGCGCCGTGAATGGCGACAACTCGACTCGAACAAGTCACACTTCGTGAGCTCGGAAGCTATGAAAAATGTGCTGAACCGAGCAGGTCTCACGTCGGGCATGAATGAGCAGCAAATAATAACACTTTACCGAAGGTTCAAGATTGACACTGAAAGCGATAACAATCAGAGTCAGGAACCGCTATTCGGATACGACGACTTCTGCGATATCCTCTCAGCTCTTGTGGCTAAACCACCCTCCCATGAGGAGCGTGGGGATTCAGCACGCACAATGAGCTGGAAATTGATGAAAATTCCGAGAGTTAGACAGCTTCTGTCTTACGCTGGATCCAATTACTACCTTTCCTCACTCTCCGATCTGCTGCGTGTTATGGAGGATCAGTCCGTGACGCTATCGAAGCCAGAAGTTGATGTACTCGCATCCAGATTTGCAGCTAACAACGGCAGAATTGACATCCACCGACTGTGTGACTACGTCTTTCAGCTGCCGTCCGATCAACCGCAAGCAAGTGACTCGAAGGACATCGATTTCAGCTTGACTTTTGACAGCGGAGGTGACGAAGCATTGCCACCTGCAAGCACACGCTCAACGGAACGATCGACAAGCAAACCAGACTCAGCTTACAACCCGCAGTCTGTGCGCACAACATTTCAGAACCAACAGACCTTGCAGCCACTAGCGGATCCTCGTGTTATAAGTCTACTGCAACATGTTTTTGGAGCTCGGAAGTATCAACTGCGCAAGGCTTTACGAGACCGAGATGTTGAGAAAAACGGTCGCTTACGAGAAGATGAATTTATGGATGCGCTTCAATCTGTAGCTCCGCAGCTATCTGACGATGACTCCTACCTGTTCGCCGATGCATTTTTTCCGACCAACAACTCCTACGTGGACTACCCATTGCTCCTCGACAGCGCTTTTCGAAACTAGTCAAGGGAGCTAGTACTCAGTTGAAGGAGCAGCCCAACTAGGTTCGGGCACCTTGAACACTTGGCCATCAAGCTGTAAAGCAAAGTAAACACACATTAGTAGTAATTCTTATTCTAAAAAATACCAACGCAGGAAGTTGATTACCTGGTACTCTAGTGCATGCAGCCAGATCTTCGAGCAATGCAGCTGCGTTTCGTTGAAAGCTTCCGATTCACCAACGTAGCACCATGTGCAAGTCCGTTTTATAAACTCTTCTTCGCCTTCGTTCTCCTTACGAGGCGTCGAAAAGTCCACTGGGTCCTTCGGTGGAAGACCGGCTTTGCTGCGCTTGGCAGCCGCAATTTCTTCGACCCGTTCTGCATTCTCACCAAAATGTAACTTCCCTCCATAGCAAGGATCATTGGCAATGGGAAAGCCAATTAGCTGCAGATGCAAACGGATCTGATGCGTCCTTCCTGTGACCGGCTTGCATTTCAGAAGGCTTGTGCTCTTGTCCTTGCGAACAAGCCGCACCAAGGTTTCAGAAGGCTTGCCGTCTTCGTGACACTCCCACACGCCGTCACGGGCTGACAGGCAGCGAAGTGGGCAGCTGATGAAGATGGCTCCCTCCTCTGGAAATGTGATCACGCTTGCCGGACAATTTTCTCTTGCTTGCTTCACCAGGTTCTCTTGGACTTCTGAATTAGGCACATCCGGGAATTGTCCACACACGCGCGCAAGATACGTCTTGGAAGCCTGACGGTCAGCTGATTTTAGTTAATCGCAACACAGGAATGCATAATGTACGTTAGAAACTGCTCACACACACGACAAATCACGGAACACCTGACTTTAAACAGTTCAAACATTACCGATGATCGACGACAAAGTCTTTGCCTTGGCCGCATTCTTCGCGAGGAGCACAACACCTAAGCAAAAAGAGACACGCATTGGAGTTATACGGCAAGCCTTGGGCCGTGGAAACCGTGCTCACAGTAGTACCAGAAGTGAGTCGGTCAAGCCGATGAACGATGTTCAGCTGCGGAAGATCCGGCCGGGTGGCTTGCACGATAGTGTGCAACGAGTTGTGTCGATACGCACCACACGGGTGCGTAGGCATGGACGGCGGCTTCGACACAACAATCTGATATATAAAACTCCGAGTTAAGACAATAAAGCAGATACCTCTCATCTGTACAACAATATGCGCACCAGATCGTCGTCCTCATACACCACCCACACCTCTTCTCCGGACACGGGTGGCTCGTGACGATGAGCCTATCCGAAAGCAACATAGCAACAAAAAATATCACCCGGTTAGCAGTTAAACCGCCAGAAAGATCACGCCAACAACCCGTCCTTACTGTGTGAATGATCAAGTCTCCGTTCTTGATAACGGTGTGGGCAGGCACGATCTTGTGGTTCACCGAGATACGTCCCGAGGCAATGGCGAATTTCTACAAGCCCCGAAGCAAAAAAAAAAAACGTTTTTCAGTCCTGCAACACTGCACACGCCCTCCACAATCTCACATAATAATCCGGTGAATTGGCGCCAAATTCCTTGGTGAAAATCTCGAGCAGCTCACGGTCAAACCACCTCGCCTTGGCGTACGTGCGGAACTCGTACACGTATGGCTCCACCATTCGATAGCCTGCAGCCACAACAATATCATCAGTCTCACAATATTAACAATAATTTCACAATATCCCGCCAATACCGTTGGCGAACGAATACTTGGGCGCTTCGGCCTGGAAGGGGTTGGCGCTCTTGGCATCTCGCTTGGACTTGCGCTTCTTGGCCTGGCGCTCCGCCGGGTCTCGTTCGGCTCGCCGGAGCTTCTTCAGCTGCCTCTTGGACATTCCTCCGCCCTCTTTCACTCCAGATTCCGTCGCCACAACGAGCGCATCGGCCGCGACGGCAGCAGTCTCAGGCGCCGAGGTGTCCATTGAAACAATGTCAAGTTTTGGGAATATGAATCGAAATATATCAGTATAACGTGAATTTGTATTGCGTAAATGTAGTTGAAGTGCACTCGGCTGTCTATTCCAGCGTGCTAGAGGCGAGCAGTGGCGTGGTGACCGTCGGCTTCTTGAATAGCAGCGACTTGGAGTCGTCCACGCTGAAGTTTTCGGGGAGAGCGGGAGGAGTGTAGTACCGGAGCAGCAGCGAGGAGGTGACCACCGACACGGACGAGATGGCCATGGCGCCGCCAGCAAACATGGGAGGGATGCTGAAGCCGAAAGGGTACAGCACACCAGCGGCCAGCGGGATCAGCAGACAGTTGTAGCCAAGCGCCCACACGTAGTTCAGGCGGATGCGGTTGAAGATCGTTCGGGACAAGTCCAAGGCCGTGATGACGTCTAACAAGTTGGCCTTCATGAGGACCATGCCGGCCGTCTCCACGGCGATCTCGGTGCCGCCGCCGATGGCGATGCCCAGATCCGCTTGCGCAAGTGCAGGCGAGTCGTTGATGCCATCACCCACCATGGCAACGATGCGGCCAGTGCTCTGGAGCTGCTTGACCTTGGAAGCCTTCTGGGAAGGAACCACATCCGCCATGACGTTGCGACGGCTGATTCCGAGCTGGTCAGCAATGGTGAATGCGGTACGCGCGTTATCACCAGTGACCATCCAAACCTCCAGACCCATCTGCTTCAGCTTCTTCAGTGTACGGATCGACTCTTTGCGTGGAGCATCTGCTACACCAAAGACAGCGGCGAGCTCGTCGTCGACGCCCATGTAGATCGTAGTTTTTCCGGCATTTTGGAAAGTCAGCGTGGCTTGCTGAAGCACAATGCTGGTAGAACGCTTCATGCCGTTATCCGCCATCCACTCTCTGTTGCCAATGACGACCTTGTGCTCACCAACCATGCACGCAATGCCTCGTCCAGAAACTCCACGGAAACCCGTTGGCTGTTCCAGAGATGACGAGATAAACTTTGCGTACTCGATGATCGCCTTACTTAGAGGGTGCTCACTGCCAAGTTCAGCCGATCCAGCAATAATAATCAGCTCCTCAGTGCTGAGCTTCTTAGTGAGCACCACCACATCTGTCACCACAGGTTTTCCCACAGTCAGGGTTCCCGTCTTGTCGAACAAAATCGTGTTGACGTTGTGCGCAGCCTGCAGTGGCTCGCCACCCTTGATCAGAACGCCGTGCTCAGCTCCGACTCCCGTTCCAACCATAACTGCTGTTGGTGTCGCCAATCCCAACGCACAGGGGCAAGCCACTACGAGCGTTGCAATGCCGAAGTTGAACGCGAACACAAACGAGCTATCCGTGTGAGGAATCCAGCTCTCCGGAACAACCTCAAAAATACAGAGGAGGTACCATGACGAGAAGGTCAGGAAAGAAAGCCCCAGCACTGTGGGAACAAAGATGGAGGCAACGTAGTCTGCATAGGCTTGGATTGGCGCTTTTGAGGTCTGCGCGTCCTCCACGAGACGAATGATCTGGCTCAGCGCCGTGTCGTTGTCCACACCGGTAACCTTCATATGGAACAAACCGTCCACATTCACCGTTGCCCCTAGCACACGATCGCCCGGGACTTTCTTGATTGTCTTGGATTCACCCGTTAGCATCGACTCGTCAATCCTACCTTCGCCGTACACGATGACACCATCAGCCGGAATTGACGATCCGCGAACAACCTTGAGGACGTCTCCGCGCTGAACCAGTTCGATTGGCACGACACGTTCCTCCCGGATTCTAATTCCATCAGCGCTGAACACCAACAGCGTGGCCGATTTGACCTGCAACTCCATCAACTTGCTTAATGCTGCTGATGTTTTGCCCTTCGCAATCGATTCCAAAAATTTTCCCAAAATCACGAAGGAAATTAACATCGACGACGTCATGAACATGTCTGGATTGGCGAGACTTTGCGTCCGAAGCAAAACTGCGCGAATGATACTGAACACGCCGTAGAAGTACGAGGCATTGGCACCCATAGACACCAGGAACGACATCCCTAGCACTCTGTTCTTCATTCCTTTCCAAGCATCGACGTGGAATCGGCGAGCCGGGTAAAACTGCACCGGAGTGGCTAGAATCGCCACAATCAACGTCTGCCACGAAATACCAGGAAAAATACCTGAAGCCAAACCGTGCTCAATAGGTGCGATGTTGTCGAACACCATCATAATCAGGATAATCGGGAATGTGAAAAGCACGGAGACAAAAAAGTCAACTCGATACCGCGTGATCTCTTTTGCACGTTGGTCTCCAAGAGCTTTCTGTGCCTCCGACTTCGACACATACGAAGCATCGTACCCGATGTCTTCAACCGTTTCAACAAGGGTTCGGATCCCAACGAGGTCCTTATCAAAGCGAACCGTTGCCTTCTCCGTCGCAAAGCTGACAACAGCAGATATGACACCTTCCGTTTGCTTCAGGGCGTTTTCAACCGAGTTGGAGCACGAGGTACAAGTCATACCCCCAACTACAAGTATCGCCTCCCCAATCTCTGCCTTGTCGTCGGAGTCAATAGAAATTGCAACGTCATCCGACGCGGCAGTCGAAGCTACGTCCGACTTTGTTTGGGACTCTACCGCATTCTTTTCTGCGACCTTCTCCACAACATCGTCCACCCTCTGCACTGTTGGCTTGATGAGGCGAGCACGGAACTTGGACCCGGCGCTTCGAACAACTTGCAGCAGGTCCTCATCATTAAACTGTCCGTCAGGATCCACCTCAACGGTTGCCCTCTTTGACTCAAAATCCACGGATGCCGACACAACGCCATCAGTCTCGCTGAGAGCTTGCTGGACCTTGCGTGCGCAATTCTTGGCGCAGCTCATGCCCTCGATCTCTAGCAACACAGTACGCGGGCTGAAAGACGGAACGTAAACCGCAGCCTCAAATTTGGTACCTGCGCTGCGAACAACTTCAATCAGGTCGTTCTCCAGGAGAGAGCTGCCCGCTTCAAGCTGAACAGTAGCGCGCTTGAGCGGGAAATCCACCGTCGTGCTCTCCACGCTGGGCACTGCATTCAAAGCCATTTCGATTTTGGTCGCGCAGTTTTTCGCACAGCTCATACCTTCAATGACTAGAAGAATTGTACGCGGTCCGCTAGTTGGCTTCGCTACAGAAGCTGTGAACTTTTGGCCGGCGGAATGCACGACGTCAATCAGGTCGGTTTCCGTCAAGTGGCTGCCCGTCTCCAAGAAAATGGTCGCGCGTTTCGTGTCGAAGTCCACCTTGGCGTTGATGACCCCCTTTGCGCCATTCAGCGCATCCTGTACCTTTCTCGCGCAGTTCTTGGCACAGCTCATACCGTCGATTTGCAGATACACCACGCGCGAGTCGCCATCGTTGCTGAAGAGCTCATAGCGCGATGCATCAAACTTCGTGCCAGCGCTCCGCACCACCTGAATCAAGTCTTCCTCCGTCACCTTACTCTCAGGCTCGAGGATAATTGTCGCCCGCTTGTTGCCGAAGTCGACCGTGGCGTCAATCACCCCGTCAGCATTCTGCAACACCGCCTGGAATTTTGTCGCGCAGTTCTTGGCACAGCTCATGCCTGTGACGTTCAGCAAGATCGCGCCTGGCACGGAGCTCGTGCGCTGCTTTTTCTCCTTGGCGATGGACGCGTTGAAGCGCGGGTTGGCTGCGCGGATGTACTTGATGAGGTCCACCTCTGTCGCCGTGCAGCCCTTCGCCAGTGCCACCTCCGCCGTCTTGGACTTGGAGTCCACGTGGATGTGCAGCACACCGGGGATCTGCTCCAGCGCGCGAATCACCTGCCGCCCGCAGTTGGTCATGCAGCGCATGCCGTCCACGCGCAGGCGCACGATGCGCTCGCGGTGCTGCCACACGGGGTACGCCACCAGTTGGGCGGGCGTGGCGCGCCGCACCTCGTCGGCCAGCGCCGCCTCCGTGGCCTCGTCCGCGCGGCGCGACAGCTCGATCCTCGCCATCTTCTCCAGCAGGTCCAGCTGCACGCCGCGCACACCCAGCGCGCCGCCTTTCAGCGCCGCTTTGATCGTGGCCGCGGCGTCCTGGTCGTCGTCCGCGAGGCCCGGCACCACGAGGAACACCACGCGGTTCTCGTCGTCGCGGCGATGGGACGACGTCACACTGGGCACGTCCTCGGCCGCGGGAACGCAGGAGCCGTCCTGGATGCCGCGCACGAGCGGCGGCAGTTCCTGATGGTCCTCGGTCACCACCATCTCAGTCGCTAAATAAGAAATGGGCGGAAGGTCGGCGGAAAAAAACCAAGCACCCACTTGAACCAAATCCAGAAAACGTTGAAGCGGGTCGATGGGTGGTTCTCTCTGATTGGCTGGATCGAATCGATTATGAATCGATTGCGTTCGAAGCTCAACTCGAACGGGTTGCGCTGAAACCCGCAGCTGCCATCAATCGAGAGAGAGCGAATATGTACGCCAAATACATGTAGTGCAGTCTGCACTACATGTATACCGTGCAGTTGCCTCGCCTTCCCGCTAGCCACAATGTCCGCCACGATGTTGTATCTTCGGATCCTGACTCAGGCTAGATGCTGTTCTTCAGCATTCCAAGAACCTTCCCCTGTCCACCTCTAACGGGCATTTCCGCCGCGCCAAGACTTTAGGTAACACTGCTACCGTAGCAGTGCTGTGAATCATCACAGCACTGATGAAGCAAAGTTGGCTGCAAGTTCATCGACTGGAGACCAGCTTTCTTGGCGGCCAGATCAATAAAACTGCAACCAGATTTTATTTTATCAATAGATGGTACTAGCGCCTTCGGATGACGAGTTGTTTCTCTCGCCGAGGAGCACCCAGCAACCAACCAACTGAAAGTGACATGCCTGGTGTCCTGTGTTGCCGCTGCTCATTTCCGTCAATAGTTCAATAGTACCAAGTAGCAACAGCTTCATGAACATGCTACATGTAGCATTGTGCCAAAAAGGGCGGGCACAAATCTAAATCCCTCGATTCGATGTCCTCAATATTGCGGATGCGTCGCCGACGCCGTCGGTGGCATGTTCGTATGAAAAGGATTTTGGGAGTCATAGTTTCTGGACAGGCAGACAAAGCTTTTTGAGGGTCAGCTTCGAGCAAGCTTTTAAGACCATTTGGGACCTTCCAGAAGACGCTACCAACTCCATATACATGTACACTTGCTGTCTTACTCAAACAAAAATATCTTGCTGCTACACGTCGCAGATTTGTCTCGAAAACCCGTCAATAAGAAACACCCAAATCATTCCGCGTTGAAAACACCCACTGCACCATCGACGCACATTTTTGAGCGGTTGGTAGCAGCCTCTCCTCGCCACCATGCTCCCGACTGCGCGGCTGCTCCGATTTGCGCTGAAACATGCAGGTCCTGCCAGCGCAACTCTGCAGCTGCGAGGTTTCCATGCGTCTGCTGCGGCGCCGGCTCGTCGGAATCGCAGAGGTTCGCCGAGCCGTTCGTCTTCCAAGCCGGCGGCAGTCTTCCAAGGCGGCGAGGTACTGTGGCAACAGGCAATTGCAGCGTATAGGGTAGAACTTGGTAGCTAAGCGTGCTAACGTTGCTCGCACTAATGTCAGGAGGATGACGAGGAGTTCACCAAGTGGTTCGAGGAGATGCAGAAGCAGCATCCGAGCCAGGCTCCGTCCCAGGGCGACGACGAGCTACCGGACACGATGGAGCTGGTCGACAGCGAGGAAGACGCGCACGACGATGGCGAGGACCCGGACGAGGAGACGGAGAAGTTTCTGGACGAAGCGGAAGAGCTCTTCCGTCTGAGCCCCGCCGAGTTTCAGAAGCGAATGGACACGTTCGACCAGCGCCACGCCCATGAAGACGACGACGACGAGGAGGACGACGGCGAGGACGGAATCGACCGCGCTACGGAACGCATTCCGAAGGAGAAGCTGCTGAAGGTTCTGGGGGAGCTGAACCCGAACACTGCACCGACAGGCAAGAATGCCGAACGGATGCCCAACACGAACCTGAGTGCGTTACCCACGGAATTGTCGTATTGATGGTGCTACTTCTGTGCTAACTATGTAGTATATCACTTGCTGCTACGTTTCACCTTAGAAAACAAGAACATGGCCCCACTGGAGAAGAAACCGAAGCAGCCCAAGGCCGAGCGTGTGACGTATCGCCAGGAGAGCGTGGGCATCGCCGTCCTGGAGTTCGTGCAGAACCTGCTGGTTGAGGATGCGGATGTGTCTGGAGCAGACATCGTGCCTACAATTCTCGAGGTGAGCAACAGGATAGCGCAGTGGATGTTGCTTGCTAATGCTCGTAGTTGGTACTGATGCGGATGCCTGTTTCCTCTTGCAACATACAGGCAAACGTCTCGCCTGACTTGCGCCGAATCGTCCTGTTCTGGGAACCCGTACGCTTGAACTCAGAGAACCAGAATATCGGGAAGAAGAAAGTGGAGGCTGTGAAGAACCGACTGCAACGCCAGGAGCGTTGGGTCCGCCGCCATGTCACTCAGCATCTGAACTTGAAGGTTCGTAGATCAGCGGGAGGTGTGCCATCGTTGTTCAAACACTGACTTGTTGTCTTTCTTGTCTTGAAAAGTACTCTCCTATTGTCCAATTCAAGCAGCAGCAGGAGGCCAAGTCTGAAGTGGCTCGGACGCTGTTTGAGGACGAAATGAAGTGGCTGGACAGGGTGTAAACGAGTTCATTTCACGCAACAGCGCAATAGGAGGAGACACTTTTGTTGGGATTGTATTACCCACTTACACATCTGAATGCTGAGTTACGTCATGGTACTCATATCCGGAGGGTGCTCGTCGCGTGGCCCACCCCGCGTAGAAAGCACAAGCCAGCGCACTAGTAAGCTTGGGGGGAAGCTTTGGGACGGCACCTGTTCTTTGCAGGCTGCTTACTTCTGGACCAACTCATAGATGTCCGAGCGCGTCTGGTTCGAGGTCGGGATGTTGCGACGCATTTCCTCGACGTTTTCCAGGTCCACCTCGGCGTACACAATGGACTCGCCGTGGCCGCAGGTGGCCACAACTTCCCCCCAGGGAGAGATGACGGTGGAGTGGCCCCAGGCCTGGTAGCCGCCCTCGGGCCCACGCGCAGGCGAGGTCGCCGCCACGTACAGCTGGTTGTCGACAGCGCGAGCACGCTGCAGGAGCTCCCAGTGCGCCGGGCCCGTGGTGAGGTTGAAGGCGCCCGGGAAGAGCAGCACCTTGGCACCCTGCTTCTTCATGAGCATGGACAGCTCCGGGAAGCGGATGTCGTAGCAGATGCCGACGCCCATCTTGCCGAAGGGCGTGTCGAAGAGCGTCATGCTGTTGCCCGGGGAGAGCGTGTCCGACTCCTTGAAGGTGATCTTGCCCGGCACGTCGATGTCAAACAGGTGCACCTTGCGGTGCTTGCCGAGGATCTCGCCCTCGGGAGAGAAGATGACGCTCGTGTTGTAGACCTTGCCGGCCGCGTCCTTCTCGGGGATGGAGCCGCCCACCAGGTAGATCTGGAGCTTGGCGGCGAGCTGCGACAGCGCGAAGGTGGACGGGTGGTCCTTCTCGCTCAGCAGCGCTTTCTTCTCCGGGATCTCCTCCGCATACTGCGGGAAGGACGAGGTGGCGTACGGCGAGTTCCAGCACTCGGGCAGCGACACCACCTGGGCCGCGTTCTGGGCGGCCTCGGTCACGGCGGCGGTGGCCGTGGCGATGTTCTTCTGCTTGTCGTCGCCCACGGCGATCTGGCACAGCGCCAGCTTGAACTTGGGGGCGGCGGTGCTCATGGGGCTTGAATGGCGCACGAGAGGCGAGCGGAGGCGGCGAGCTTGGGATCTGATGGTGCGGCCAAGCATCCTGTGCCTATTTCCCCGATCCCCCAGGACTCGCACTTAATCGGGATATTTGATGTGCGCCACACCGCAACTTGAATCGCGTGTCCATCACCGCACATCGGCATCTTCTTCACCTTAACGAATCAGCATGCTGTCTCTGCGGGTACGGCGCTCGGGGGACGGGACAAGGGGAGGTCTCCGTATATTGACGTGTACGACGATGTAGTTCGCTCGCCAGATGCGCCACGCTGGCGCTCGCCCCGCGGCCCTGCGCCGTCTTAGCTACGGGGGCTCGGCCCCACACTCTGGCGGCCAGGACAACTCGAGCTTCTTCACGCTGCTGGGACTGGCCGGCGTCGTTGGGTACGTCCCACGGAGGTGCTGTTAGTATTGGCGAGTTAGGACTAATGTTGCTGTTGCTGCTGGAAGTGGCGTGGCGTACGTGTACTACGACCCGGACGTGCTGCCGGCGAGCGTCAAGAAGTGGCTGCCGATCCAGGAGCCCGAGGGCCGCGGCATGAGTCTGGAAGAGTACGAGCAGTGGCGCGCTAAGCAGGCCGGATACCCGGCGGCTGTCACGCAGAAGAAGGAAGAGGCCAAGCCCGAGCACTCGAAGGAGGATGTCGAGCCGCCCAACATGGATGGTTCGTAGTCGGCTGCGTTGTCGCTGGACGAGATGATACTAACCTTTGGAACTGTGTGTTGATGGAGCAGACAGCATTCCTATTCCGCACGGAGACGTGCCCTCAGCGGAGATGAAGGCGTCGCTGGAGAAGCTTCTGGCTGAAGCGCGCGAGAACGAGGTCGCCTTCATCGCTGACATCAAGTCCAACAGGGTCCCGGTGTCCGAGGAAGATCGCCAGATGGTGCGTTGCTGACCTGGTGGTACATGCGCAGAGTTGTAGTGGTGCTAATAATTGTTGCTGTCGGATGCAGTTGCAAGCGTTCAAGGATGAGAAGGCAAGATTGAAGAAGCAGCTCAAGTTCCTCAAGTCCAACAAGTAAAGCGAGCACGCGCATTTAGCTGGCTAATGCTGCTGTAACTTGACTCCATGGCTGAACAAGCGGCAAGAGGTGCCAATCCACGTAGTAACATACATGAACAAATGAAGTGCAAGCACTTATGATGACAGCGATCATTAGCGCCACATCTATGGTATTTAGCACAGCTACTCTTTCTTGGCCTTCTTGCTGTGCGTCTCTGCAGTCCACTGCCAGTACGTCAAATATACGAGGACGAGCAGAAAATGACCGCAAGAATACGCAGCAAAGACGTAGTCGTGGATGTGCGGGTATCTCGCAGGCGGAGTGATCCACACTTGTGCGGCGTGGATGACTACGATTCCTACAAGTGAAAGCTATAGCATACGAGCACAGTTAGATACACGTTACTTGGGCTTCCAGCTCCGAAATGACAAAATAGTATTTCGGTACCATGACACAAGCTCGGAAGAGTGGGTGAGCGCTGCCATCCTGCTTGTAGCCAGGAGCAAGCTCGGTTTGCTGCACATGTAGATGCTTCGCAGTGCCCGGCGTAAGGAACGGAGCCACTGCTACACTTACGTAAGCAAGCTGTAGCACGATGTATGGAAGGACCAGACCATCTTTCTGCAGAAGGAAATACATGCTACACACACATAAAACAAGTTGAAACGACGAAGTTAGACAACTTGCTGCTTACGTACAACGTGCTGTATAACGTCAAACCTGAAGGCTGACAGCACGCTGAACCACCCCGAGAGAAGTGCGTTATGAGCAAATAGGAAGGAGATTGGCAGCAGTGGCAACAGGATCGTCTTTTCGTGAACTACGAAAGTAACGAATCAGGTTAGCACTGAAAGCATAGTGCCCAATAATGCACCACGTGCATACCTTGGAAAGAAAACAGGAAGAACGAAAGCGAACAGATTGCAAGCGACAACACAAACCGCAGGTTTGTGGGCTTTCGCCGTAGCAGGTCAATAACCGATGGAGAAAACCCGATAAAAGTCATCACAGTGCTACATAGCATTAAAGCACGCCACAGTTAGCAACTTTCACGTATTCAACACTTTACAACTGCAACGTACCATAAACGCATTTGCAGTGTGGGGGTCACATGACGCCGGATTTTGAGAACAAAATCGGCAATGCACCAAAAGTTTGCGACCTTGTCCTCGAAAAGCCCTCGACCAAACGGGAAGACGCGCTGTATAACTAAAGGAGCATATTAGTTCGAACAGTATATCGAATACAGGCATACCACATATCGCACCTTGTGCCACCGTGGACAAACAAGTCTCTTCGGCTGATGGGTATGCACAGATTGGGAACCACATCAACGCAAACGTTGCAATGACCGCGACCGCAAGCTTGATCAGATGCAAAATGCACCTCTTCCGATAGAGACAACGTGCAAGAAGAAAAACTCCAAATGCAGGCGTGTAGTAAAGCGCCATTTGCTTGAAGTTCAGCGCGAGACAGTAATAAATGCTGCCGAGGAACTCATGCCTCTGCAGGATCAGCGCCACGCCCAACGCCGTAAAGCCCAAGCACACATTGTTGTACTGTGCTCGTAAGAATCATGACCACACACACACACGCACACACACACTGTGAGATAACCAATCAACTTCGTACCAGCAGTAGCTCTATCCACCGTTCTTGTACCTACCTGGAAGTGGCCATGGTCAATGAGCACGACCGCCGGCTGCAGCAAAATCAGCAGTAGGAACGCCGTGCGTCGTGTCCACTGCTCACTGCCGTAAAGCGCTCGTGCCACATAGTCGATCGCTGGGATGAAGAGAGCAACGTCGCACAGCACCACGGATGTGCGCATGAACACCTTGCTAGTAGCGGACTCGTATCCCCTCGAGCTCGCGAGCTCCACCATGGCAGGCTCCGTGACGCCGGCCGCGCGTCCGAGAAGGTACGAGACATAGGCGGTCAGCGGTGGGTAGTCCAGGCCCCAGTACAGCAGATCGTTGGACGTGGTGTTGAAGTACCAGTCGGAGACCGGCAGGCTGGTCGTGATCTCCATCCAGTGGCGCTGCGCCTCGTAGTCACCGAACATGGGCGACGTGTGCTCGCCCGAATACGAGTGGAGCCCCACCATCCACCGCACGAGCACGAGCAGCAGCCACACAAGCCACGCGCCCGCCCTCTTCTCGTCATTCTCCTCCAGGAACTGCAGGCCTCGCTGCAGCAGCGAAGCCTCGGTGCCGCATGCGCTCATGTTGCTGCTAGCGAGTGATGACGTGGCGCAATACTCGCCCTAGTGACATTAGGTCACTACAGGAAGTGTGGTCCACGTTGAACTCGCAACTTCAAGGATCTGGCAGATCATCTACGTCATATCCGAACGCGCCGCCTACCCGAGAGCTCTCCTGCACGCCTCCTACTGTAGCTGTCTCCAATGACTCTAGCCAACCGTGTTGCCATCGTCACGGGCGCTGCCTCCGGCCTGGGCCGTGCGACGGCCACCTGCTTTGTGCAGAATGGGGCGCGCGTGATCCTGTGCGACCTCCCGACCAGCGACGGCGTCAACGTGGCCAGAGAGCTCGGCGTCTCGTGCCACTTCAGCCCCACCGACGTGCGTTCCTTTCGCTTGTATGTGGGTGGCATTGTTCTGGTCGATCTGCGTACTTATCGAGCGTGTTGTGGATTGGTGTCCGCGAAGGTAACGAATGAGGACGATGTGACGGCAGCGCTGGACCTGGCTGAGAGCTCCTTCGGCGAGTCCGTGAACACCGTCGTTAACTGTGCGGGCATCGCGTTTGCCATCAAGACGTTAAGCAAGAAGGGCGTACACCAGCTGTTCCAATTCCAGCAGACCATCAACGTCAACGCCGTCGGATCCTTCAACGTCACGCGTCTCGCGGCTGAGCGGTGAGTGGCGAACAGCAGTTTGCTGGTGATAGAAGTCCCAACAAAAGACGAGGCTCACATTGATGCTTTCCTTTGTGTAGCATGTCGAAAACGAGACCGGGATCTGGGGGGGAGCGCGGTGTTATCATCAACACGGCCAGTATTGCTGCATACGAGGGCCAGATTGGCCAGGCGGCATATGCAGCTAGCAAAGGCGCCATCGTAGGAATGACGCTGCCTCTTGCTCGAGACCTCGCCTCGTACGGTATTCGCGTAAACACCATTGCGCCAGGTACAGTCCATCTTGGTGTAAACTTGGTACTGGAAGAGCAGGACTGACTCCAAGGCGTAACTTTTCACGTCAGGCTTGTTCATGACTCCGCTGCTTGCGGGACTCCCGGAGAAGGTACAGCAGCAGCTTGGCGAGACTGTTCCGTTTCCAAGCCGCTTGGGTAACCCTGAAGAATACGCGCAGTTGGTGCACGCTATCATCGACAACAAGATGATAAACGGCGAAACCATTCGCCTTGATGGTGCGCTTCGCATGCCACCGAAGTAATGGCACAAAGCAAAGATACCCAGCGCGAAGCTGACCGGTACATTATTTGTATCGTTAACGGTCAAATAAATACTGTAGGCTACTACGTCTGTAGCTCATGTGAGCAACTATATAGCCTCTAAAGCCAGATACACACTATTTAGATTCGGTGTGTTGGTTGCACATAATCTCGACTGACGATGTCGAAGAGGTCTTTCTCCGACGCAATTTCAAGAAGTGTTTCCTCCCGGAGAGCTTCTGTCACACTGGCATAAATGCATTCGAAGGAGGTATCCGGAAGCTCTCGCAGTGATCTCTTCAAGAGTTTGGTGAAAAATGTTATAACGAAATCCTCTGGGCCTGTGAAATACAGCAGCGCGAACCAGCTTCTTGGCGGGCAGTAAACTTTTAAGTCCAGCAGAATCGAGCCGTTCTTGAACGGAATAATGCAAACCCCACGAGTTCTTGAAAGCCGTCGCATCACCCCTTTCGGAATCACATTAGCAGATGTCAGAGCTGCCACCACGTCGTCAAACACTTTGTCGTCTGCCGCCGCTTTTGAGCTTGTCAAAGTACGATCCGGGGTAGGGACTGCAACTAGGACGTCGAGCACGGAAATGAATGCGGCCCCACGAGAGAAGGAGCCACACGGAAACACCTGCACTTCGTCGTTCCAGTTCGTGAGATGTATGAGGATGGCATGAAAAGCTGTTTTCCCGTCATGCTGGCTGATCATGGGTCGGCGAACGATTGTTGCAGAGTCCACACCAGGAGCAGCAGCCTTGCAACCTAGGTATTCCATTCCGACACGCAGTTGCTCGATAGACGACAGTCCGTGTGTCACCGCACGAAGCTGCTTATCCGTGAGTTCACACACAGTAGGCTGGTCGCCACTTTGTTGTTCTGCAAGGCGCAATGCTTGACTCCGTTTCATCCCGTATATGTGAAGCAGTGCACGGACTTGGCCCCATGTGGACTTGGATGCCAAATGCGCAGAGCCACCACTAGGCGCATCGGTAAAGTACAGCTCTTGCTGGTGAAGGAAATTTTGCTTGTATTTGTCCCAGTACCGAGCAATAATGCGCCACACGTCGAGTACCACTCCTGCTACAGACGACTTCTTCGACACGTAGTCGGACAGCAAGATGTCTCGCTCCGAAGACGCTGTGCCCAACACATCGGCCTCCCACATGGCGGTAAGTACTCTTCGGGCTAGCTTGCAGGCCTGTACACGCCATCTTTGCCGATCTAGTCACTCGCTCCGCGCAATAAACTCATCAAGTGTCTGAAGACAAAATAACAGCATTGGTCGTCGGATAGGACCTTGGTGCATTTCGCAGGAGGCTCCATCACTTTGTAGCCAGCATGGCGACAACTCGCACATGCGGTCGGTGTCGTGGTAGTCCGCGAGCTCCAGATGCACAGCGGTCGGCGGCTTCTCCGACATCATGCTGCTGTTGACCAGTGTCGTCACTGGTAACGGTGTGCGCTTGCCCTCTCCACTTGCACCATCGCGCTTCGTCTCTAGCTCGAACTCGAAGCGCACATGCTGGTCCTGCCGCTTCTGACTGTTGCCAGTGCTGGTGTTGATACTGCTACTGCTCATGGCGTTGTTGGGCAGGAAGTGCAGACTGTCTGCCATGGACTCACTCTACTGACTCGCTCCGAAGCTGCTGATCCCGCTGGACCGGGTGCGCGGGGCGCCAAACTCGACCGACTCGAACGAGTCGCCAGTGAGCGAGTGCGAGGGCACGAACATCGTCTGCGTCTCTGTCTCGTTGCTCGGCTCTGGACTGGAAGACGGTGGCGGCGCAGTCTCTTGGATGCGGACAGGACGACAACGTTGCGTGGCATCCTCGAGCAGGTCGGGGCCGAAGAAGGCGCCCTGCAGCGGGCGGATCTCGGGCGGTTCTTCATCCAGAAGCTCGGCCAGGTCCGCGAAAAACTTGCGCTTGCGCTGCGGGTGCAGCGTCCGCCGCGCCAGCGACCCAAAGGTGGACGCCGCCGTCAACTCCGGCATCGTCAAGAGCGTAGGATCGGGTCCCGTGCGATTGGACGGCGTTACGTAACGTGGTGTGGCTCGAGAACCCGACTATGTACGACTGAAGCCATCGACTCCTAACGCATGGCTCACCCCATGCATCCTCTGCGTCCACGACTGCGACTGCGTCCACGAGATGGCCAGATGCTATCCGACCAGATGCGTGAAATGCGGCGCTGAGTGATGGCGAGTGATCGGGTCTGTTGGGCGAGGTCTGTAGGTGACGGCGCCATCGGCGCCGGCTTGCTGTTTCTAGAGAACGCTACCATAATTCAGTACCTATGCACAGTACATGTATGTTGCACTGTATATCGTGCAGCCTATTTCATCTTGTTATTGCCTGGCGTTTCGCTGCACAGGCCCTTGAATCTTTCGTATAATCGTTTCTGAAACCGCATGCTCCGGTACGGCGCGATACATATGTATGAGCTGAAAACCTTGTGATGTCAAAAGGCACGGGCGTCAAGCGCTTATCTCGTCTTCTAACGCTCTACGGCGAGCAAGCCTTATCTGACGTATTTTTGGAAAATAGTGAAACTCAGGCCTCTGAAGATCTCTATCCCCGTATCGGTGGTGCCACACTTTACTATAATAGTGATTCGTGCTTTCAGTATGCTTCAAATATCGACAGCGCATGAGCCTCATAGATCGGTGCGCATTGGATTATGGGAATGGCTCGCCTCTGCCGTCGTCCATCGGTTTTCGGCGGCTGTCACCATGATGACGCGCGACATACTGGGCGCAAGTCATTTGCCGGGCAGGTGGCGCTGACAACTTGACTCGCGATTGGCTTGGCTCTGCGGATCTGGTTCGACGACTGTGACACGGCCAGCTGCGCACCGCGATACTCGATGTCGGGCTGTGCGGCGGCGGCTAGTATGCACGACTTTGAAACGCTGCTCCACATACGTAGATATAGTCAAACGCGTCGAGTTAGGACCCTTTGTAAAGTATGTTGCTTGCGATACATGATACCAAACCTGTCTGATAGTGATGATTGCAGGCAGGTTTTGACCCAGGGCTGGGGCTGTGAAAAATCTGTCCGGTCAGCTGGGTTGCGCCGGGAGAATTCTTCGGTCACGCTCGCCGATAGTCAAGTCATTCGCCTCGAGCGTGGCACCCAGTCGCAGCTCCGCCCTGCGCCGAAACGTCCGCCCCCGCGGCAGGAAGCAGCGCCACCGCCCACAGCGAGCAGCAGCTCACTTCCACCTCCAAGCCAGTCGCCGCGCTCACGAGGCGTCCTCCGCACTCACAGACCCGCCGCGTGAGGCCAGCGCCAGAGAGCAGCGCCCGAGGCCAGTTCGCTCCTTCCCCCTCCCCAACATGATGACGGCCCAGCAGCAGAGCGCGGACCAAGTCAAGCCCTTCGCATATCTGCACGGGACGCCCGCGACACCCGTCGACGCCGCTCCTCACTCCTCCGCCGCGGACAACGCTGAGCCCGCCATGTCCGGAGGTGCCGCCGTCGCCAGCAGCAGCGCCGCGGCGTCGCCCCCCACCGCGGACAGGAAGCGCAAACAGCGCTCAAGCTCCACCGACGACGCCGGCGCCAACGGAAGCGCCGACGCCCCTGACGCCGCCTGCAAGAGCAAGGATCCGCCGCCGCAGCCGTCGAAGAAGTCGCGCCGCGAGCTTCCGCCGCACACCGTCGCCATCCTCAAAGGCTGGATGCTCTCCCGCGAGCACGTCAAGCACCCGTACCCGACGGACGAGGTAAGCCGCGGATCAAGAAGATGTTGAGTGGGTGCATTGCGCAAGATGTAGTCTAACGCCAAACTTTTGTCGTGACGTCGTGTGACTGTCTACCAGGATAAACAAATGCTGCTCAAGAAGACGGGCATCAGCATGAAGCAGCTCACGAACTGGTTCACCAACGCTCGCAAGCGCATCTGGAAGCCCATGATGCGACGCGAGCATTCGCGCCAGCTGCAGTCGGCCATGGAGTTCGACCACACGGCAGTGCGCGAGTTCCCGGGTGCCGGACTCAGCCAGCAGTACGCAGACAGCAGCTACGCCCCTCGACCGGCTGTGCGTCACTCGTTCGACGCTGGAAGTCTTGGCGCTCCTCCTCACGCCGCGGCGGCAGCTTTCGACAGGTATGCACGACCGCAGGCTTTCCCCGTGACCGCGCCGATGTACCCGACACGCGCTGTGCGCTCAATGTCCGAGGCCCCCGCAAGGACCGATGTTGACGATTATTTGGACGCCGAACGAATTCGCGAGCGCGTTTTGGAGCGCGGCCACGATGGACATGCTCCGCGCAACAGTCTGTCGCCGCGTGGACACAAGGTTCTGCAAGAGTGGGTGAACGCGAACGCGCGACGCGAATATCCGTACCCGAACGACACCGAGCGACTGCAGCTCGCTAGAGACACGGGTCTCGACGTGTCACAAGTGGACGGGTGGGTCACGAGTCTTCGCGAGCAAATAGGCGCCACCCCTGTCCACGCGTCATCCATTCCGTCTGCAGGCAACCCGGCGTTCCCGCCCCCACCTGCGTACGGCGAGCGTCGATCCATTCCGACCAGTGGAAACCCCATGTTTCCTCCGCGACCGACTGCCCCTGGATCGATGCGGCCTTCGATTCCGTCTGTTGGCAATCCGCAGTTCCCTCCGCCGCCTGCGCGTCGGGAGGCTAGCGAAAGCCGATTTGCGGCTTTCCCCTCGGCTGTCGGCAATTTCCCAAGTCATGAGGTGACGCGAATGCGTTCGATGACAATCAGTACCAGTCCCTATCTGCACCCGCCCCCTTCGTCAAGTTCTGCAGGTAGCGACTCTCAAGCTCAACAAGCAGCCAGCGCGCTGCCGTCGCTGTCCAGCCGAAGTTTGTTGAGCCGACCGCCACCAATTGTTACCTCCAGCGGTCCTACTATGGGCCAGCCGCGTGATAGTCGATCGCGCACTCTCGACATGGGCCAGTTTGCAGACGCGCGGCGGCGAAAGATGACTTTCCAGGATATTCTGGCGTCTACAGGCGGAACCACGATCAGTGCCGCGGCAGCAGCACCCACATCTGGTGCATTGATGCAGACATCTAGCCGCCTCGTTACTAGCAGTAACAATATGGAGAACGTCTATCCGAATAGCAGCGCGCCGTCGGCGACATCGTACACGACCACCACATCCAATGGATTCCAGCAGAAGCATCCGACTGTGTCCTCCGAGCAGCAGTCCGGCCGAGTAGTATGATGGTGCATCTCTAATTTGTGAGTTGAGCCTGGGGAGCTCCTTCTTCAATCCTCACTCTTGTGGTTAGTCTTCGCGCACCGCAAACTTCGTGTATCGATCAGTTTTTATACTATAATAAACGCTAAGCATCTTGGCTGGTAGAACTCTTTTCGTCCAAGCCGAGTCCCTGTAAATCTGCCCATAAGCCAGTAATGGATTGCTCCTGGAGCTCATCAAACTGTTTGTGCTTGATTCGGAAGTAGACTTGGTAGCGGATGTCTGGCGAAAAGTTGAGGCCACCACGATGCGCAAGGTTGGGGTGTGCCAACACTAAGTCACCGCGGGATGTCAGGAGCTGTACAGGTGTGCCAAGATCGGGTAGTGTGCCATCTCCCCACACGCTGTCGGCCTTGTAGCATTCGTCATCATGGCCACGCAGCTTCCCATCGACAGTCAGGCGACTTTGAAGTGACACGTGTGATCCAGGAAACACAGTCAAGTTGCCGCTAAGCGGCTCCGGTACGTTCGAGAGAGCAATGCCCGCCAGTAAAGTGAACGGGTGCAGTCGGCCTTGCCGCATGCCGTCCGTATGCCATTCCGTACCCAGAGGTTCCCGTGACTCGCCTAATTCAGGAAACCGTAGCGCAATCTGTGCTCCTTGCGGCGGTACCACTTGGTCAACACCAACGAGCGCTTCCACGTAGTTGCACACGTCCGAAAGGCAATAGAGATCCAATACCGCGTCACTATTGGACGTGTTACCTGCCAGCTTGATAGCACCTTCCACTCCACCGTGGATCATGTTGCCAGGGATACCGAGGTCGTGGTTGATGCGCCGCAGCGCCGCGTTGGCCAACGGGAGCGACACAGCGCCACGAATCTGCAGGTATCCGTTCTGCATGAACGACCGTCGCTGCGACTCACTCAGCAGCGTCTTGTGCTTCGAGCGCGTCATCAACGAGCGCGTCGTGTCCAGTGCGAAAGCTGCTCGCGTCGACACAACTGCCATGCGGAACAGACTGTCGACCCCCTTGCCAGCGTCGCCTACGAGTCCCGGAGAAGGCGACGAAGCCACGCCCAAGTACCATCCGTTGGACTGCGCTCGACTGACTTTCTTCTGGTGCGCCACGGGCTTGAAATGCACCACGAACTCGCCGTCTTTTTCCGCTTCAGCAGCTTCGAGCTCCACCAGAAAGGCGGCGAACTTAGCGGCGGCCAGTGCCCAGCTCACTTGTCCGTTCAGCGCCACCTTGAGCTTCTCGTAAGGCCGCTGCATGCTGCAAAAGCTCAGCATCAGCGCGCCGGAGGCAGCGCTGCGCTCCACCAGCGCCCGGAACGAGTAGCCGCTCGCCACATGCGTCACCTGCACCACGGCGCCGGTCTCCAGCGCTGCGTCCGCCATCACCGCAAAGTGTCGAATGACAGCGAGTGGTGATTGGCTGGGTGCAATATGGCTACATCCTAATGGAAAACAAATGTAGCCAAATCAGACGGATTTCGATATGCTCGCGCGACGGAAGAGCTCGCGGCTCGAGGAGGAGAGGCAGGCGGTGGAGCAGCAGGTGGAGGACGCCTTCAAGCTACAGAGCGCGGGCAATGAGGCCTCGGACGTTGCACTCTTGAGACGCAAAAGCAGCGCCTATCTGCCTCCGAATCTGCAGCCCACGGGCGACAACCTGCGCGTCGCCAAACATGTGATACAGGACGTCTACTCGCTCCAGGAACTGTACGAGCGGCAGCATTTCGTCGAGAATGTGGCATGTGCTATTGCAATGGTGATACGCTAGTCTGGATGGTTTCTGTGTTGCACCGTTGGCTTACTAATTTACTGATGGCATGGGTGATTGCTGCAGACTGGAGTGCTGCTGATTATTCTGGACAACGAATACGTCGTCAACAAGAGCTCCAAGCTGGCGCTACGTATCGCGAACTCCGTGCTGACTAAGATCCTGCTCAGTCTCATCGGCTGGCGCTTCGTCCTGGAGAGACGTATATTGGTTCGCCGCAATGTGTTGCCGACTAATGTCACCATCTTCAGAATGCCCAAGCAATTGATGCAACTGGCGCTCGAGTTGGCTGTGTGCTTTATCATCGTCCCACCTGGAACTGACGGCAGTTTTGAGGTGCGAGAGTGGAAGTATTTCACGGACGACGGGTCTTGTGGTGCACCATTTGTTGTTAGAGATGGCAGTTGCTATCTGGAATACGTTTACCCGTGCGTACCAGCCCATCGGCTACCAATGCTCGAGCATTGAATCATACGAGTAGTGATCTAAACAAGCTCTTTATGACGCTCTGGCAGGTTTGAGATCCTGGGTTTGTTCTCCCTGCTTCGACTGTACATGATTCCACGCGTGATCCGGAACCTGTCCAGTTTTGCCAGGTAAGCCGCTTTTTCTTGGCTTTGCCTCCTAGCAAGCTGGAGCGTCTAATACTCTCCTTCATCGGACTGTCACCCAGTTATCACACGTCGTACTTGGGGGCCCTGCACCGTGTGGACACAATGACTCCACTTTTCGCGATTAAGTGTTTTCTCCAATCGCACCCATTCCGATTGCTCTTGGCTGCTTTCTCGGGCACTCTCGTAATTACTTCGTACGCGCTTGCGATCGTGGAGGCACCCGTGAACCCGAATTTAGCACTGCTTTCCAATACCGTGTGGCTTGTAGCCCTGACGATGGCTACGATTGGTTATGGTGATGTCGTGCCTGTGACGACTGCTGGCCAAGTGCTGTTGGTCTTCGGTGGAATGGTCGCCGGAATTTTGCTTGTTGCTGCACTGGTACGTCAGTCTGGCGCAAACATTTAAATTAAAGTTACCTCTGTAGGGCTCACGAACTGGGCTGGTATGTGCATTTACTTCCCTGTTCCAGAGTGCGGCACTTTTTGCTCTCCTTCGTCTTGATGATCGGGATAAGCGATTCATTCACTCGTTGCGCCTCCAACAATATGACTGTGAGCTTAACCAAGCGTGCGCATGTACGATTCAAACAACCTGGCGACGTTTCCATGAGTTTAAGCCCGGAACGCGTCCATATCGAAAGCGTAAGGAAAACTCCGTTCTTTTCCGTGAAATGTTGTTCGCGTGACTAACATTTTGTTGCCATGATATACCAGTTTGTGATAGCCTGTACAGATGCACGTCATTTCAGCGGGAGCTTCGAAAGAAGTCTGTCGGTGACTACGTGAGCGTGAGAAATGAGATGAATCAGTGCCAAGAGAAGTGGTTGTCAGCTCTTCGCAAAGAGCAGACATCCTCATTGTGCCGACTACAAAAGGTAGAAAGCCGCTTGGACTCTCTCATGAAGGCAGCTACAGCTACTGTGAGTAAACAACAATAGCGCAAACTTTTCAAGTTCAGGTTACGTGACGCTCGGGAAAGTCAGATAGTTGGACGACGGGGGCGGGAGGTTCTTTTCGTCAGCTGCAGCAGTTGCGTTATTGCTGGTCGAAACGCTGCCGCGTTGCCGGATAATCATGGTTGAAGCATTTATCAGATCCGCTTCATACGTTTGAAATGCTGTCACTGAGTCGGATCTCTGACAAAACGGAAAGAAAACCATTCAGTCCAAGAGCATAAAGCTAAAATCCAGACGAAGCTTACCAGGATGTCGTGGATGCTGGCTCGTGGAATAGTGTTGACCGCTGCGAATTGCCTACCGGCCCCCCTACAAGCCCGTGAAAATTAGTGGTAAGCATACTACTGAGGATCCGCAAAACAACACTCACCTAAAACGGATACGGTTAGCCGGTGCCTTTGGTGACCGTGTGATCCTTTCATTAACCGGAGATGGGAGAAGTACAGATGAATCTCGTAGCTGGAGGCCAAGAACGTTACTTGGATAAGGAAACGAAATCGACTTGGGTGATCGCATGTACGTGGACTCGGAGCCCTGAAAACTACCAAGAGTAACACGAACAGAGGAAGTAGGCGGCCCAGGTAGCGGAGCTGAAAGCTTCGACGGCGACACCAGCGGCATGATTGGTTCGCTTGATGGACAATTATTGCTTGCTGCACTGCCACTTGCAACGGCGACCTGGCTCGGCGAGTCTTCGATTTCATCCACCGTGTCTTTAGAAGCAAGGCTAGGAATGGCTCGGCGACGAGAGTTTATGTGCCCATCGGGACTGCTTTTCGTCCTCCGAACTTTTGGGTATTTGCAGCGCAACTTTCTTCCGCTGAGTTTGGGAGGTGGAATGCACGCAAGATCAAGGCAACTCGTAGAGCCATCTGGGATGAATGCTGGAACTGAAACCTCTCGGGTGACCTCATCAAGTAGACCAGAGGCCAACGACAACGATTTGTTCTGTTGACGACTCAGCCTTCGCCGTCTCCCTAAGCCTTCATTTGTATCTTTAATTTTTGGAGGTCCAGCATCCGATGTTCCAATCGCTCGTGCCTTGGAGCTCTTTCTCCTGACACGTTTCGGAGTAACCTCGTTTGAGAGCTTCTTTCCTGATCCAGTCTTTCCTTTTTGAAAGATAGACCGCGGGTTTGCGCTGGCATCCTCATCCACGAGGGTGTTTTCAGAGATAGCTCCCGCTTCGCGTAAATAAGACTCGACTTGCTGCGGAATGCAAATTGTTGGGTCGTCAACAAGGCCCACAAGCCTATCACGAGCACCAGCGTCGCTTATGCACGCCTGGAACAATGTCTCGCAGAGTGATGCTCCTGCTTCTCGAAGATGTTTAGTGTTGAAGTGCATATGTTGCAGTTCTCCGTAGTTGGCGCCGCAAAACGAGGCTTCAAGCGTGAAACTCCAACTGATCTTAAGCTCATTCGCAACAACCACGCGCGCTGTTGTCTCCTTGTCTCGACTTACTTTAAAACTGCAATCTGGAAACGAGATGTACTTCTTGGCAGTTTGCTGCATCGAGAACATCTTCGCGAACGCTCGTGCAGCCGGATTTGGTTTTCGCTTCGTGTCGCACCCGTACATGAACACGTTTTTCTTTCTCGAGTGGCCGTGCATATCACAATAAAAAACAACCCCGCGTGAAGAGCGCTCTTGGACAAGTAGTTCCTTTGCGTGGAAGATCGTTGGGTGTAAGGCCTTACTCGGGGTTTGCCACTGACGGTTCAAGTCACAAGCCGAGAGCCCACACCGACTATTGCCATAATACACACCGTCCGGGTTGAGCATCGGGATGATCTGGAATACGAACATTCGACGTAAAATTCGAGCGATGTCCGAGTTTCCCAAAAGAAAATCAATCACTCCTCGCATCATCCACGAGGCTTGAGACTCTCCTGGATGCACGCGTGAAGTGATGAAAACTGCTTTCCGGAGGTTCAACTCTTGTTGAGAGACAGTAAAATCCGAAATTGTCAACAGGTCACAGTTCCTCCCGCTCAATGTTGTACACAGGGAGCTGTGTTGAAGGATTTGGCGTGTTTCGTGCCCAGCGCATAGAATCCTATCAATGTGCAGCTGGTGCATTGTTAGCGTATACGGGTAGCTGTGCGCTACTAAATAAGTGTCGTCAGCTCCCCAGAATTCAAGCGTGAAAGTAAGCGTATAATACGTCAGTCCAGGAGCAGTCGAAGTCGCTGTAGTGGCTGCAGAAGTCATCTCTGCCGGGGCAACACCCGGGAAGGTTGCCACGTTTCTAGGTGGTCGTGCAAACGAATTGGCGAAATAATAGATGTCTGTACCCGAGCGCACCCATCCTTTTCCTTTCTGGTGGGCATCGCGAACGGAATATACCACTGGTTGCAAACCTTGGTTAAACAACGAGTTTGGCTTACACAAATTCACGATGTTAAAGCGATATTTTTGCCCGCCACGCGGACTAGCTCCTGATATTTGAATATTGCCTACAGCAAAGTAGAACCACTGCATGTGCCCAGAACAGTTGAAATCGTGCCTTAAAACAAGGTCATACTCGTTTGGGCCAATTCGAATAGCCCGTTCCAGGTTTCCACTTTCAAAGTTGCTATCAAACGTCAAACTGCTGGTAAGATCAGAGAAAGCCTTCGTTTTCTCGGGAACAAAATACGGGGCGTCATGCTGGATTGTACAGGAATTCAGCAAAAATGGAAGGATGCCTGCAGCTTTTTTTTCACGATCTTCTACCATCGACGTGTTTTCATACATGATTCGTGCTCTCGTATTGACATCACTTGCGATGAACTCGGCTCTTCTTGCTACTGCCTCTTCAACAAAGCGAGTACTCACTTCGGAATCTGGTAGATTACACGGTTCTAGAAATCCGGGTTCGTCCAGGACAAATTCCGGGTTGTTTTTACCTTCTTGGTTCATTCTCGACGGGTGTTTTGGATACTTCACATGGGAACTATCGATGTAATACCACTTTCTATCTTCGAGGTGATCAAAGGTGTGCATGGTCGAGGTATCCCTGCTCGTAATTTTACTCGAGATTGAACTCGGGCCCTTAAATGGCGATGGAGAAATGTTCAGAGGGAACGAACACAAACTAGGGACTCGAGTTACTTCAACTATATCGCCAGTAGGCTCCACTTTTTCAATGTTTGTATCCCCGTCATCGTCATCACTGTCATCATCATTTTCGTCTTCTGCATTCTCTGCGTCTACATCTCCGTTTGCGTCTACTTCTGTGTCGTCTTCCCCACTAGAATCAGCTGGCACAGTGGCATCGACACTCTCACTTTCTTCACTAACATTTAGTTCATCTCGTGCTTCGCTTGTGTCATTTTTTATTTGCGGCACTTCAGCACAAGGTACATCAGCAGAAATCGTGGATGCAGTCTCAGGTTCGATGTTTCCTTTTGGCGCTCCATTCTCTATCGGTTTAAAGTGACACGAGTTCTCCAAATCAAATAGTCTGGATACGTATTCGTCATACTCGGCATCTTCGACACGTAAGCCCGTTCGACTGGATAACAACGATAATTTATGTTCATTTGTACTCGATTCAGATGATGAGGTATCGTTTATCACTCCAAGGTCAGTTAACCCGAGAACTGCTTTCTCGAGCATATTTACCACAACGATAGCAATATTTTCGCCACCAGATGCGTTGCTGAGAAGTGGGGATGGGGGTGCTGAAGTTGTGCTAGAAGTACCACCACGACCAGAAAGATTTCCAACGCCAGCGGAAGCATTATTCTCTCGGGTAGGAAGATAAGTATGAAGAACCTCCAATAGGTCCTTCCCGCCGCAGCTTAACACGACATCAGCTCCACCTTTCGCAAGCATCATTTCTCGAAGAAAATTGGTGATGTCAGCCGTCTACACCATATTCATGATCAATAGGGTTAGTATTGTTACACCTCAAATATGCGACTTGCAGTACAATTCGCACCTGGTCTCCCCATGATTTCGAAGTAGGAATAGTTCTGCAAAGCACTTCAACCGCAATACCGACGTAGCCAGTAATACCGTGTACACTCTTACTCTGGCACTGGACAGTCACAAACATTGAATCAGCCCTTGACACAAAATGCAACCCTAGCAGTGTGTGAGTGTGGCACAAACCTGCGTGTTCCAGTGTTTCGCTATGATAGCAAAAACTTGAGAGGTAAAACGGATGTCTTCATGGTAGTTCCGCAAGCAAAGGAATAGAGCTGGAAGTGTGATGTCTTCCTCTTGGATCGTAAACTGCTCCAGCGTCGACCGGCTCAGTTTTGAAATCACGTGAACTAAATGCCCTGCTAGTTCGGCAAGGTAGCCCGATCCACCAGCTAGCACATATAACGACAACAGTCCTTCAATGGTCTCCGAGTTGATCAACTGTGGCAAGTCCACTGGGTTATTTGAAACATTGACAAAAAAGCGGAAGGTACTATCGACCATATTCGCTTCTTGAGCGTGGCAGGTAGCAGCGAGAACGAGCACTTTTCCTTTGCAACCCTCCACAAAAGGGGAAAGGTCCAATCTACACCGTCGAGCAAAGTCTGATAAATCAGCGATGATTGTGCACGTCGTCCCAGTCACCTCTCTCATGTTACCATGGCGCTCAATTACTCGGAAAAGAAGCGGCACCATCTCTTCGTGAATAATCTGCCCATACACCCGCGCTTCATGTGCCAGCCGTAACAGTAATCGCACGACACCAAACTGCACTTCGTGGGCTGGAGGATCTAGACGCAGACAAATACACAAAGCACTGACAATGTTCTGCGTGGCCATCATTTGGAGCATCCCCGGCGCTTCCCCCATCAGCATCAATACTTCACATGCTGTTCGCTTCAAGTCAGGCTTCTCACCATTCTACCAACAACATAGCACAGAAACGAGCATCAGCGCCTCGAACAGCACACTCAGTAGACAAGGCAACAATTTGAACCCATTCTCACCAATCTCAGGAGTTCAATCAGAATGGTTACGGCGTGTTCCTTGGCCGCGATTTGAATTCTCTCCAAGCTTCCGTCGACGAAGCGGCCCAGTGTATCTGTGGCGCGCACCAACACGCTCACGTCTTCGTCTGCACGCGTCATCATCTCCAGAATCTGCTTCAGCACGATCGTCTGTCTCTCTGGCTGCTGGGACTCTGTCGTGTGGCTCAGCAGATCCACGAGCTCCAGCGCGCGCTTCAAGATCTTTGCACGTCGCCTGCCGCCTCCAGCACCCGCCGACAGCTCGTGCAGACACCGAACCGCCATCTCCAGCGCTCCCCCCTTAGACGCATTCGCTTTGGCCTGTGGATTGTCCAGAACGAGCAGCACCAGCAGCTCCAGCAGCACTTCGAGCGTCTCGCCGCGCGGCAGCTCCTGGTCGTCCGCCGCCAGCGCCATCAGCGGCTCCAGGCCGTCAGCGAGGATCACAGCTTTGGCGTTTTCACAGCGAGAACACGACGCCAGCTCCAGCAGCAGATGACGCACAGACGTGGGCGAGCGGTCCTGCAGCATCGAGAGCAGGCCATGGACGGTCGACATGGCGGATGTTGAAGCGAGCGCTAATTCGAAATAGCGACTGACGATTGGTTGAAAACTCAAGTCGTTACGACTGTTCGATGTGATATCGGATTGGCCAAAAAGGAATCACGAGGGTTGCCATGTCACACTTCAAGCTCCGACTACCATGGCACGGGATGCAGAGCTGCGTGGCGACGAGGCTGTGGACCTGCAGCCGCTGCTCGACCGCTCCGATGCTGGGGAGACGTCTGGAGATGACCATACTCTGCGTAGACAGCGAGAGAGGAAGAGTCCGAGCTGGCTCGTGGTGCTGGGCGCGGCCGTCGCCTTGCTGCTGATCGTGCACATGTTGTTCGTGGCGCTGCTGCGGAAGACGACGGTGACGCTGGACAAACTGACGCTGTCCGATCTGTGCCATCGCAGAACAGTTGGGGAAGTGGTCATGGAGTTCCAGAACCCGTCGTACTGCTCGCCTGTTGTGGGGCCGCTGAACATGACGTTCGCCAAGAAGGGCACGGCGTTCCTGCACATCCAGATTCCGGCCTTCGAGCTTCAATCAGGCGTGACGACCGTGATATCGCCAGTCGGGTTCGAGTTGTTAACGGAACCAGACGTGCTGTACAGTCTGGTGCTCGCTGATGGAGACAATATTGACGTCCATGGAGAAATTCCCGTCCTGATTTCGTGCTTGTTGATCCCGTTCACGATTCACTTGGACGTCTCGAATTTGTTGAGAGAGAACCCACGACCACCGGAAGATGCGTTTATCCCGCCGAGATGGAGATATGCACTGGATCCGCCGCTGTATGGAGTTGACGCGTGGGGGTCGGATGTCGTGAATGGGATCAAGACGGAGCTGCAGCATGTCGTAACGCAGGTGCTGAAGACCATTGTGCTGTCCCATTTCCATACAGACACTGACGACCGAGAGATCTTTGCCTTTACGGATGTGTCATTTGAGTATGCCTCGAGGGTATTGTGGAACCTCCCCTCGCTGTCGGTCAAGGTTCAATCTACAGATAGGCAAACGATCCTCGTGGCAGGGTTCAAGCAGTTTCTCTTGGGGAGTGGTCAGACGTTCATTTCCGCGTACACAGAGGTCTTCAAGAACCAGTCGCAGCCACTGCAGTCGATGCTGCAATCGTACTTGGAAGGGGACGACCTCGTACTTCACGTAGGCGGAGGCAATCGCGACACCGATTGCTACTCGTTGCAAGTGCTCAATCTTGTCGACGTCAAAGTGGACGTCCCTGCCAAGATCGACAACAAGCCTGCGCTGCTCCGCGCGTACTCCATCAGACCGTCGCTCAAGGAGCTCGATTCGAAGTCGCACAAGTGTTTGCTGGAGCTGAAAGTGTCAATCAAGATCAACAACCCGCTCCCCATCCACTTCGACCTGTACGGGATCGAGCTCGACCTGCTGTACGAGAAGGACGCGTCAAAAGACCGCTCGAGCCCCAAGTTCCTCCTCCACGTCAAGGACACCAAGCACGTGTCGTGGCTGTCTCACGAGGAGAACAGCATCGTGCTGGACACAGCTGTGCACGATTTCGACACGTGCATGGAGGTGGTGGGGTTTTACCTGCACGACCAGCTGGCGTTCGACATACAGCATGGCCACATTTCCATGGGCGCCGGCAGCGGAAACTTCAGCATCCCGTTCTCGGTCAAGGGTATCCACATCCACCCGGGCCAGGCAAGCAACGCCAGCACCCCGTCGCAGACAGAGCATCTGGACGTTGAAGTGGTGTGACTAGTACGCTACTTCAGCTGGACCTTAGCGCTACTTTTCATCTTATCTATCAAATTCAGTGGCAGCCATTTCGCGTCTGATCCTGTACAGCTCCAAGCGACATCACT
Source organism: Phytophthora pluvialis (assembly GCA_001314425.1). NCBI lineage: Eukaryota > Oomycota > Peronosporomycetes > Peronosporales > Peronosporaceae > Phytophthora > Phytophthora pluvialis. The sequence continues at coordinate 62,136 of LGTU01000010.1, read as the reverse complement.
ATGGGCGCCTCGTTCTCGCGCTGCTTGTGCCTGGCTGTGGGCATGGCGTACCCTACGTACGCGAGCTTCAAGGCACTAGAACGGCCGGAGAGCGGCCACGACGAGAAGCAGTGGCTGACCTACTGGGTCGTCTACGGCGCCTCGACGTCCGTGGAAACGGTAGCATCGCCGCTCCTGTGCCTCGTGCCCGGCTACAACGTCACCAAGACGCTCTTCCTCATCTGGATGATGTCGCCACAGACAAAGGTGCGTTGTGTCTATAGTAGGAGCCTGCCAGCATGATAGTAACCATGGTATGGCGTGCTGTGCGTCGACAGGGAGCAACGATCGTGTACGACAAGCTGCTGTGCCCCTTCCTGAAGGCGAAGGAGCCGTACGTGGATCGCAAGCTGCAGGAGGCGCAGGAAGCGGCCGAGGGCGCGCTGTCCTCTTTTGTCAGAGCCTGGGGCCAGACCATCGCTGACCAGGTCGTGGCGATCCAGAAGAGCGACGAGTTCAAGCAGATTTGCTTGGCGATCAGGGCACTGTCATCGCCCGACTCGCCCAGGAAGAGGAGGAAGAGGAGTACCGGTAGTAAGACGAAGCAGTCGGCGAGTGAAGAGTGAATGGAAATGTTACATGAGGTGTGTTCATGAGTATGCTATTGGTGCATTGGCGAGCTTCAAACACCCACCAGAAGAGGGACAAGTCCCCGGACCGACAGATCGACAGCTTCGCTGCCATCCTCCATCCACAACTACCTATCCTCCTCCTCTGCCTTTAACTCACTCACGCGGGGCTATTGACTCGCGTACAGGTTAATAGTGGTGCACGTACTTGAAGTCCTCGCGTGAGTTCACCTTGTCGATGTACGAGTGCGCCTTGAAGTGCTCGGCCTGGATCAGTTCCGCTAGCATGGGCGCGACCGACAGACGCTTGAGCTTGTCGGTGTGGAAGGCCTTCGGGTCCGCCGGGATCGTGTCCATGACAACCACCTGCGATACGTTCGACTCCTCGATCAACCGCTCGGCGTCGCCGTTGAGCAGCGGGTGCGAGGCGAAGCAGTACACCTTGCGGGCGCCCTTGCTCAGAGCAAGGTTCGTGAGTTTGGACAGCGTTTCACTCGTGTCGATCAGGTCGTCCACGACAATCACGTCGGCACCCTTGACGTCGCCCACAATGTCGGCCGACGACGGCTCGCCCGCCTTCTTGCCGGTGCCGTGGAAGAACACGGCGAACTGCGCAGGCGAGTCAGGCAGCCACTTGTTCAAACCCGTCTGGAAGATACGTGCGCGGCGTAAGCACTCCGGGTTGGGCGCCATCACCACGAGCGGGCGCCGGAGGTACACCTGCGTGGCGAAGTACTCCACGCCGGCCATGATGGTCTCGATGGTCTCCACCGGGACGTCCGAGCTGAAGAAGCAGGCCTCGTGGCCCTCCACGCGCATCTGCATGTCCACAGCAATGACGCGATCCACGCCCATGACCTCCAGCATCTTGGCGATGTCGGCAGCAGGGCTCTGAATGAACTTGGAGTTCAGACTGGTCGCCGCAGGGTTGGCGCGACGGTGGTGCTTGTACGCGTAGTACCTGTGCAGTCAGTCAGTCACAGGGCAGAACCTTTTAGCTACCTGTCTAGAGCTGTAGTTTACAAGACGGGCGTCACTTACGGCAGCACGACGGTCACCTTCTTGGCGCTGGCACGCCGCATGGTGCTGACCATGAGCAGCAGCTCGATGATATTGTCGTTCACGGGGCTCGCCAGACTCTGCACCAGGTACACGTCCTTCCCGCGCACGCTCTCGCCCACCTGCACCTGCACCTCTCCGTCGGCGAAGCGGCCCAGCTTGAGCTTGCCCACGCGCGTGCCCAGACGCCGCGCGATGTCGTCGGCCAGCTCGAAGTGCGACGAGCCCGAGAAGATCTTGAGCTCGTGGCAGCCGGGGATGAACATGCCCGCGTGCGTGCACGGGTGCTTGTCCGACGGGAAGAAGGGCGAGAACGGGTCCACGCGCTTGCGGTCGTGTGGCACGCCGAACTCCAGGTCGCGTAGGTCGCGCTTGTCCTCGGCGCGGGCCACGCTCGAGTGCGCCATGCCCAGCGTCGCGCCGCCCAGGAACACGGCGAGGGCCGGGGTCAGTCGCGTGGAGGCAGAGCGGAAGGCGAACACCATGCTGTGTATCGGTTGGGGTCGGGGTCTCGACGCCGACGAGGCTTGCTCTCACTTGCTCGACTGACAGCGCCAAGGTCTGCCGCGGATGAATGGCCGGGTGGGGACGTCAGTAAATGGAGGGAGTCGGTCGCAAAACCCTCGGATTTCCACCTTCTACTGATAAGAACATATGAAGAGCAGGTGCAGGTGAGCAAGCATTGCTACTGTATCTGCGATACGAGGCCAAGAAAGCCACTGGCATCGAAGTTGAAGCGTTCGCTATTGCATTGCCTCCTGCTCGCATTCCTGGCTAGTTACCATCTACTAAAAGTATTGGCCAGCTAGATTGCAGGCAGCTGCCAGCTTCAGTACTCGTGTCTAGGCCGATCGCTTTACTCGTCCTTCTTGTGCAGGCTCTGCTCCAGAAGCTCGGCGAGGATCTCGTTCAGGCCGCCGAGAATGGTGCGGCCGTCCTCCACAAGGCCAGCAGCCACCGTCGCGTTCGTGTAGATCTGTTGCGTACATTATCCAGGTTAGTTAAAAAGGGGTCAAGCAAGGGAAGTCTCCAATCGACAGCGAGACGAACCTGACGGGCCACCTTCTGGGCGAGGGCGTCGTTGACCTCCCGCAGCGCGTTCAAGTCCACGATGATGCTGTGGTTCGGATTGATCTCCATCACGTTCTTGGAGAGGCCGCTAGGGTTCTGGCCCGCGCCGTCGTTCACCATCTGCATCATTCTGTTGGCACCAAGCCAGCGCAAAAGCTGTCAGTAAACGATCCAAAGGACCAAGGAAACTCCTGCATGCGGGACACGTACTTGCGAATCGAGGCCGACTCGTGGTCCACGATGATAGCGGGCGAGTCCGTCAGGCGGGAAGTGAACTACAGAAATACAAAGTAAGACAGCATTCGGTCAGCGTTGACCACGACATAGCACCAGACATATTGTCAACGTACCTTGACTTCCTTAACGCTGTCCTCCAGCGTAAGCTTCAGCCAAGCACCAAAGAGATCCTGCTCGTCCTTCGACAGATTCTTTCCGGACGCACTATCGTCGCTGTCGACATCCACCTTGGCGTGCTCCGCGGAAATCACCTTGCGGCCGTTGAACTCGGCAACGTTCGTCATCACGAAGTCGTCGATGGGACTGTAGACGAACAGCACTTCCTTGTTCATTTTCCTGATTGCAAACAAACCGCAGGTCAGTCGAGTGATGGCAACAATGATAGGGCATGCTAGGGTATGCGAAAACAAGGAGAAGCCCACTTACTTGAAGGCCTCGAAGTACGGTGACGACTCGGCAATAGCCCGGGTAGGCGCGCACAGGTAGTAGATCTCGTTCTGGTCAGGTGGGCAGCGCGACACGTACTCGTCGAGAGTCGTCAGCTTGTCTTCATCCACCTGGCTAGATTCATATCGTAGAAGCTTCGCCAGGGCGTCCTTGTGGGCGAAGTCCGTGCAGATACCCTCCTTAATGAACTGGCCGAACTCCTTGAAGAACTTCTCGAACTTCTCCGGCTCTTTGGTAGACTGGTATCGTAAATTGCATTGCAAAACGCATTGCAGTGTTAAGCATAGCACAAATGGGCAACCCACACAAGCAGCGCGTATTCACCGTACCTCACGCTCCAGGAAGCGAACGATTCTTCTCGTCAGAACATCACGGATCTTGTGGATCAGACGGCTGTCCTGCATCTTTTCACGCGAAAGGCTGAGCGGTAAGTCCTCACTGTCAACGACACCACGCACGAAGCGCATCCAGTCCGGCAGAATATCGGGCGAGTTGCGCTCAATCAGAACCTTGCGCGAGTAGAGGCTCACACCCGGCTCCAAGCGAGCGTAGCCGAACTTCTCAGTGTGCGAAGATCCGATGAAGAAGAGCGTCTTCAGCTCAATCGGAGCATCCGCCTTGAAAATGATGCGGTACGCGGGCTCATCGAACGCGTTGGCGATGAATTTGTAGAACTCGGTGTACTCCTCGTCCGTGACTTCGCTCTCGCTCTTGGTCCAAAGGGCCTGCACTGTGTTTACGGTGTCGCCATCCAGAACAATTGGGAACGACACGAAGTTCGAGTAGCGGCGAATGATGGACTCCACCTTGGCCTTAGTGCCGAACTCCTTGCAAGAATCCTTCAGGTGGATCACGATCTTGCTGCCGCGCGTCACGTCGTTCGCCTCGGCAACCTCGTACGATCCGCTGCCATCCGAGCGCCACAGGTGGCTCTGGCAGCCGGAGACCGCCGACTGTGAGAGCACCTCGACCTTGTCGGCGACCATGAAAGCGGAGTAGAAGCCCACACCGAACTTACCGATGATACCGCCGAGCGCATCGCCAGACTCACCGGAAGAGCTCTCCTTCAGCTGGTCCAGGAATGCCTTCGAGCCCGATCGCGCGATCGTACCCAGGTTCTCAATGAGCTCGTCCTTGGACATACCCACACCGGTATCCGCGATGGTCAGCGTATCGGCCTTTTCGTCGGTGGTGATGACGATCTTGGGCTCCAGCTCGCCGTCGTGGATGGGCGCTCCAGTCGACTGCAGGTGGCGCAGCTTCTCGAGCGCATCGGAGGCGTTAGAGATGAGTTCACGGATGAACACCTCCTTGTCCGTGTAGATGGAGTGCGTCACGATATCCAGAAGCTGGCGTGTCTCGGCCTGGAACTCGTGACGGTCCGCTGGCAACGAAACAGCGAGCGAGTGCACTGTACAGTCAGTAATTTTGCTGCAAATTGCGTTGCAATTGCGGTACCTATTGCTCTGCAAAAGCGCTACGCACCTTTGTCATCCGCGGCGCTGGTGCTGAAGCAAACGCTGAGCTGCTGGATGGACGGCGCCAGCTTAGCGCCTCGCTGCGCCAGACGCGAAATGGGGGCGGCTCCGCGCAGGAGCGTGGCGCGCTGCACGGCGCGACGTCCACTGGCCGCAGCCGAGGCGCCCGCGCGACGAGCAACGCGCTGCATAGCCGTTCGCATCATCATGTCGGAAGGTCTGCTTTTCCAGCCACAAACGAGCTTTGTCAAGTGAGGCGACGTCAGTTGATAGGGTAGTTTGTGTGCGGTACATCAGATGGGTCAGGACGTTGTACTGCTGTCACCGGAGATTCTCGAAAGGAGAATTGTCTAGTGCCACCAGCAGCTAGCGCTACCGACACTAATGCTATCGACTGGATACTGATTGGAGCCGAGTGCAACATGACAGTCACTTCAACTGATCCGCTTGACGCACAATGTCAAACCGCCGAGCACCACCGCCGGAAAGGTTGCCCAGTGTGCCCACCGGGGCTGAGCAACTTGCTCAGCAAGGGCCAGCAGCCTCGGCCTGCGACAGCCTCACATCTGGGCTCCTGGCAGGCATACCCAACAAAATGATCGGACCACGAGACCAGCGTCCAATTGCGCAATGAGAGTGGCCTGAATAAAACACTATCCTCTGAGCTGAGCTGGTCATCGCTGGCCAGCGCTCCACCAACACTGCCGCCGCTTGCTCGATTGCTTGCTCGGGCTGACGAGCGCAGCAACCGGATCTGCGGTCAGCGCGAGAGGCAACTTGTCCGACCAAGCCCGGCGGATTGTAGGCAACCGCGTTTCTTTATTCTTCCTGTTTCATTCATGGAGGAATTTCCATAATTCAGTGGAAATCTGTGAGATTTGTCAGATAATTGTGAGAATGAACTTTTTCGGGATTGCCTCAGTAGAAGCATAGTAGCCCTATGGTGCTTACAATTTCCAAGTAAAACGCAAATCATATAGTACTCTGAACTACTACTATCCAGAGGATACTACATACACGAGCTCTGCTGACGAGCCAACATCCCTCATGTCTGCTAGACTGTTGACACTTATGACTGCGTGCGTACGACCTACGCATCTGCCGCGCTGGGTTAAACTAACCCCATTGTTTTGCGCCGGGGCTAGATGAGAGGAGGGCAGGGAGCTGGGGTAGTTATTCCGGCCGATGCAACACCTTTTAGACTCCGTCATCGGCGCTCGCGGAATAAATACGAGTCACGCGCCACTGACGGGCTGTCAGCCCTGCTTCGTCGCAATTGTAAAGCCACCACTTCCACTAGAACTGGTTCGTCTACAACGTATTCAACGTGTCTGAGCCAACATATTGTCATCAAATTCAGGGTGGACGAGAGGTACTGTACTACCGGTTGTAGTATGCAATACAAGATTTGTGGTGTGATCAGCAGGTTCACGATCACCTAGACAGAGAGGTAACACGCATACATTCTACACTTGCGGTTAGCTGTGAGAGCAGGATGCGGTGCAAGCACACTCCGGTTAAGTTACTCAAACAAAACGAGCTCCAATATCAACGTGTTCGTTCAGCTTCGTAGGTTGAACAGCGTTCACAACGCTATTCAAATCGTGGTAATGTACATTGAACGTTAGGTATTATTCTTTAATTCAGGTCAATACGGTCAGTGGAGACATCCTTGGTTGCTAATCTGATAGTACTTTGCACGAGTTGGAAATAGTAGTGCAGTATCGAAGAAGTACTGAGGTCAGTGCTTCCCTGGTGTAAAATCATTTAGAGTCAGTGATTTTCACTGAATTATGGAAATTCCTCTTGTCGCATGGATAAAAAACGGCTTCTGCTTGGGAGGCGAAGGTCATGGGTGCATCAGCGCAGCGTGCGGCCTGGAGCGCACGCTCATTCCTCGACTTCGTTCACAGCAGTCAAGCCTCAAGATGTGGAGCCGCCTCGTCGCCAATTCCGCGCGCCTCAGCGCCGCGCGCTCGTCCCCCCTGCTGAGCCAACAGGGCCGCCTCATGAGCACGCGCCGCGTGCCGTCCGAGGAGACGCTCTCGGCGCTTCAGGCGCTGCTGGGCGACCGCCTCTCGACCGCCACGTCCGTTCTGGAGGTGCGTTCCAACGTCATTGTCACCCGCGGCCCCTAATTGCCGTCGCTCCTCAGATCTGACGTGTCTTTATCGTCTCGACAGCAACACGGAACGGATGAGTCCTACCACGCCGTGGCCCCGCCCGACGCCGTCGCCTTCGTGCAGTCCACGGAGGAGGTGGCCGAGGTCATCAAGATCTGCGCGGCCGCCGGCACGCCCGTGATCCCCTTCGGCGCCGGCTCCTCGCTCGAGGGCCACATCTCCGCCACCGAGGGCGGCGTCTCTATCGACCTCACGGGCATGAACAACATCCTGAACGTCGAGCCCGAGAACATGAGCTGCAAGGTGCAGGCTGGTGTCACCCGCGAGCAGCTCAATGTGGACCTGCGTGCCACGGGCCTCATGTTCACCGTGGACCCGGGTGCCAATGCCACCCTCGGCGGCATGATCTCCACCAACGCCTCGGGCACCACCACGGTGCGCTACGGCAACATGAAGACCAACGTTATGTCGCTGACAGCCGTCATGCCCGACGGCCGCATCATCAAGACGGGCTCCAAGACCCGCAAGTCGTCGGCGGGTTATGACCTCACCCGCCTGCTTATCGGCTCGGAGGGTACGCTCGGAATCATCACGGAGGCCGAGCTGCGTCTGTTTGGTATCCCCGAGGCCGAGAAGACGATGATCTGCCAGTTCGACTCGATCCAGAACGCCGTTGAGACGTGCGCCATGGTCATACAGATGGGCATCCCTGTGGCTCGCATGGAGCTGATGGATGAGAACGCCGTGGAGGCCATTAACAAGTACTCGAAGCTGGAGACCCCCGTGCGGCCGTCTCTGATCATTGAGCACCACGGTTCGCCCGGTGAGGTGGAGGAGCAAAGCTCCGTTGTGGTGGAGATCGCCAACGACTGCGAGGCCAAGGACATTGAGCTGGCTACTAGCGCCGAGGAGCGCAAGAAGCTCTGGAGCGGCCGCCACGCTGCGTGGTATGCAACCATGAGCCAGATGCCTGGCAGCCGTGGTCTGTCCACGGATGTCGCTGTGCCGTTCTCCAAGTTGACGGACGTCATCGTTGAGACGCAAGCTGATCTGAAGGAGTCTGGTCTGTTCGGCACCATTGTCGGACACGTCGGTGATGGCAACTTCCACGTCATGCTTCCGTTCTTCCAGGACGACGCTGAGCTGATGCAGAAGGTGCGCGACTTCTCTGACCGGCTTGTGAACCGCGCGATTGAGTACGAGGGTACGTGCACGGGCGAGCACGGTATCGGCAACGGCAAGATGGACTACCTGTCGAAGGAACACGGCGACAGCGTGGCGGTGATGCACACGATTAAGAAGGCGCTGGACCCCAAGAACATCATGAACCCCGGCAAGATTTTCTATGGCGACGCAAAGCACTAAGTTAGCCGGATAGATGATAGGCTTGACCTTGCAGGAAGAGGTGCGATGGCAATCCGTCCGCATCGCGAGTTGAGAGCGCTAGTGCTCTACCGTACTAATACTATAGTGATCGTCACCAACCTTGTCGTTTGCCACAAAATAGACCTGCACAGCGCGTGTTGCAGGCTCATGTGGAGCTTTAGCTGGCAACCGGCTCAATGATGCGTCGCGTTTGCGCAAAATCCTTTCATCGGAAAGGGGGACTTCAACCACGCCACATCAGTTTCCGAGTCGCGCTGTATCTTCGAGATCATCTCGGCGAGATGTGGTGTCGTCTCGTAGCTGCTCATGTGCCAAGATCATCGTTGGTGCCTCCAATAGCTTCGCGGCAATGGGGTGCACTGGGGGCGCAGCAATGTCATCACCAGCTGAGCACTCGCCGCACAGCATCGTCGGAGACCATTTCAGCGCTAAGGGATTTGCTGGGCGATCGTCTGTCGACCTCTCATTCCGTGCTCGAGGTGAGTTGATGCTTGGTTGCCTCCCGGGATGGAATGCAGCGTGGGCTCTGACGCGGGTGCTGGTCTTTTCGAGCTGCAGCAGCACGGAACAGACGAATCCTATCATGATGTCATGCCACCCGATGCCGTCGCATTCGTGCAGTCCACAGATGAGGTGGCGGATGTGATCAAGATTTGTGCGGCGGCCCACACGCCGATCATTCCGTTTGGCGCCGGCACGTCCATCGAGGGGCACATTTCCTCTGTTGCTGGTGGCGTCTCTGTTGACTTGTCGGGGATGGACGGGATTCTCAAGGTGCGAAAGCAAGTATGGTGCGCGTGTGTGAAAGGGAAGTAGAGTTCATCGGTACGCTTGTTCTACAGCTTGACAGGGAGAACATGAGCGTCAAAGTGGAAGCGGGCGTCACACGTGAGCAGTTAAATGCCGACCTGCGTGCTACAGGCCTCATGTTTCCTGTGGATCCAGGGGCCAATGCTACCATCGGTGGAATGGTTGCAACTAACGCTTCCGGGACGACGACGGTCAAGTAAGTGCTCCCAACCATTCGAGGGAAGGCATATAAAGTTTTGAGTGTTTTTTTTTTCACTCAATGCAGGTACGGCAACATGAAGACGAACGTGTTGTCTTTGACTGCAGTCATGGCCAATGGGCGCGTCATCAAGACAGGCTCGAAGTGCGTGCATGGGTTTGACTTGGCATAGTGTGCATTCCACCAAGTGGAGCGACCAAATGTACTCACCCCTTGAATTCAATGTTGCTGTATTTGTGCAGGGCTCGGAAATCTTCAGCTGGGTATGATCTCACGAGACTGCTAATCGGCGCTGAAGGCACCTTGGCAATAGTGACCGAGGTATGTCAAGTACTAGTGTTGCGTTCTACTTCGCTTTGGTGCGGCTAAGAGTCGCCAACTTGCAATCGTAGGTGGAGCTTCGGCTGAGTGGCGTCCCTGAAGCCGAGAAAGCGATGATCTGCTCGTTTCACAAGATGAAGGACGCTATTGATACGTGCACAACAGTCATGCAGATGGGAATTCCAGTGGCTCGCATGGAGATGATGGATGAGAATGTCGTGGATGCAGTGAACAAATACTCGAACCTGGACAACCCGCTTCTTCCTTCGCTGATCATCGAGCACCACGGCTCTGCTGACGAACTGGAGCAGCAGAGCAGTGTCGTACAAGAAATCGCGCGAGACTTTGGTGCCATGGATATTGAGATTGCCTCGAGTGCTGAAGATCGGAAACGTCTGTGGAGTGGCAGGCACTCGGTGTGGCACGCAGTTCTGGTACGTATGAAAACAGGTTCGGTGCAATGGCTAAGTGAATTAACTTCGCGTGCTGCTATCAAATTTGATACAGAGTCAGGTTCCTGGGAGCCGTGGATTCTCTGCCGACGTGGCGGTGCCGTTCTCAAAGCTTGCAGACGCTGTTGTTGAGACCCAGCAAGACTTGAAGGACTCCGACCTCGTTGGGACGATTGTTGGGTAAGTTCGCGTGGATCCTCAGTGTAGCCTGCTTGGCATTTGCACTCAACGCTGTTGGAACTGCTTCATGCAGGCACGTTGGCGACGGCAATTTCCACGTCCTGATTCCATTCACCGACGACAACAAGGAGCATTTGGGCAGAATGAAGGCGTTTTCGCATCGCTTGGTACAACGAGCGCTGGCATGCGGCGGCACTTGCACCGGAGAGCACGGCATTGGCATCGGCAAAATGGATTACTTGCCGATGGAGCACGGAGACGCCGTCGACGTCATGCACACCATCAAGAATGCCCTGGACCCGCTCGACATCATGAACCCTGGCAAGATTTTCTACGGGAAGACTAGGCCTGCACCCCAATTTTGAGCCTGGAGCCATAACACACTCGATCAATAAGACCAACACGGCAGCTTCTCCTTCGTTCCCCTGGGGAACGAAGGAGAAGCTGGGGACTCCTCATATGCTTCAAAGCAGTTGAAGTTGCTCGTACACGCATCATCAATTCGACCACACCCATTTAACGGGTAAGTACCCTTCGCGCATCACCTCTGAGTCCTGCACGGCGGAGGCCATTCCTGAAGCTGCTGGACACGAGGCGCAATGTGGCGCCAGCTGGTCTCCGCTGCTGCACGCCGCTCTCTTCCTGGACCGGCCGCTCCAATTCGGTCGCTGAACACGCGTCGAACTGCGTCGCCTGAGACCATCTCGATGTTGAAAGAGCTGCTCGGAGATCGCTTGTCCACCTCTCGTTCTGTGCTCGAGGTGATCCCGAGCCTTGTGCCCTCTCTGCTGGTGGAATACAGTGTGAATTAATGATGCGCTGGTGCTCTCGACCCTGCAGCAACACGGCACGGACGAGTCGTACCACAAGGCCACTCCCCCCGATGCAGTCGCTTTCGTGAAGTCGACCGACGAGGTCTCGCAAGTGATCAAGATTTGCGCCGCTGCTGGCACTCCTGTCATCCCGTTTGGCGCTGGATCGTCGCTTGAAGGACACATTTCCGCTACGTATGGAGGTGTCTCCATCGACCTGACAGAGATGAACAAGATCCTCAAGGTGGAGACTGGCATCATTGTCACTCATGGAGTTCCAACAATGCTAACTAGGGGATTGTGCTGCCCTGGTTGTCTAGGTGGAACCGGAGAATATGAGCTGCAGAGTGCAGGCTGGTGTCACGCGAGAGCTGCTGAACACGGATCTGCGAGCGACGGGCTTGTTTTTTCCAGTGGACCCTGGCGCCAACGTCAGCATCGGGGGCATGATCAATACCAATGCATCGGGAACCACTACCGTTCGGTACGAGCTGTGTTACCTTGTTTTGTTTGCTGCAATGGTTGTTAATCTGTCGGTTGCAGCTACGGTAACATGAAGACGAATGTAATGGCCCTCACCGCTGTCATGGCCGACGGAAGCGTTATTAAGACCGGCTCCAAGACACGGAAATCCTCGGCGGGGTATGACCTCACGCGCTTGATCATCGGATCGGAGGGTACCCTAGCTGTGGTCACCGAGGTAAAGTGTGGCGAGATTGATCACGCTGGGGTCGTACACGAGCAGTTCTAACGCTTATGCAATTTCCAGGCTGAACTCCGACTTTTTGGCAATCCCGAGGCTGAAAAGACGATGATCTGCTCATTCAACACGATGAAAGACGCGGTGGACACGTGTGCAGCAGTCATGCAAATGGGTATCCCGGTGGCACGAATGGAGCTGATGGATGAAAACGCTGTCGAGGTTATCAACAAGTATTCGAAGCTGGACAACCCAGTTCGCCCATCTTTGATCATCGAGCACCACGGCTCTCCTGGAGAGGTGGAGGAGCAAAGTGCTATCGTGGTGGAGATCGCCAACGACAACGAAGCGAAGGACATTGAGTTGGCGACCAGCGCCGAGGAGCGCAAGAAGTTGTGGAGTGGACGCCACTCTGCTTGGTGGGCTACACTGGTACGTTGTTGCTCGTCGCATGCGTACACTTGAGGACGATACTAATGCTCGAATATGTGTCTAGAGTCAAATGCCGGGAAGCCGTGGGCTTGTCACCGACGTTGCGGTGCCGCCGTCAAAGCTGGCCGACGTGATTGTCGAGACGCAAGCTGATCTCAAGGGGACTGATTTGTTTGGAGCGATCGTCGGTCACGTCGGGGACGGCAACTTCCACGTGATGATCCCGTTCTACCAGGACAGGCCGGAGTTCATGACCAAGGTTAAGAGCTTCTCGAACCGCCTGGTGGAGCGCGCGCTGGCGTACGAAGGAACCTGCACGGGCGAGCACGGCATCGGGCTCGGAAAGATGAACTACCTGTCCGTGGAGCACCGCGACAGCGTGGACGTGATGCACACCATCAAGAAGGCCCTGGATCCGAAGGATATCATGAACCCAGGCAAGATGTTTTACGGCAATGCTCTGAGCTAGGCAACAGGTTGCAACCACTTCAACTTGGAATTTTTTTTCCTTCGATCTATACACCGTATACTATACCCAAATACACAATTCACTACCCAAATTCGGACGATGCCGGCGATGGAAGTGGGGACGTCCGCGGCGAGTGCAGCGGCGGCGGCTGCCCCCCGCGCGCACACGGAGCTGTCGGGACACGTGAAGGAGCTACTGGGCGCCTCTGCGCGTCTGAACATCCCTCTGGAGGTCAAGATCCTGAGCGCTCTGGTGGTGCTCTTTCTCTTCCTTTTGTTCCTCATTATGGTGCTCTGGGACCGCTACGGCAAGGAGATCGGGGAGCTCTACACGTCGCCCATGGGCACCACAGCCCAGGGACAAAATACCGGCGGTACGTCCGCAATTGCACTATTTACCGCAGCTCTATTTTGTGGTCTCTCTCACCTTTTTGGTTTGAATACAGACGTCAAGGTGCACGACGTCGCGGACGAGTTCTCCATCTACCAGAAGCTGCCCACCTTCTTCTACGAGTACATGCCCAGACGGAAGAAACGAGACTAATCATGAGGCGGCAGGGTTCATATGCAATCATCACATGCAATTCATTCTAAGCAAACTTGCTGGTGGTGCTGGGCCCACTGACAGGGACGGCCGAGTCTGTGCTGTCACTCTCGTCTTCGACCGTTTCGCCAGACACCACCTTGGTGTACTGGGGCAGTCCGGTCGAGGCTGTAGCCTCGACCGGAAGCGAGTAAATGTAGACGCCGAAGCCCACGAAGCACACCGCGGCCACCGTGTACAGCGTAAGCGGCTGACCGAAGAACACCGAGCTAAGCAGCGGCAGGAAGACCAGCTCTAGCGCACTGGCGATCGCTTTGCGGATCGAGTCCAGCTGCTTCAGGAAGAGACTGGTGACCACGCCGATGAACGACATGATGAGCACCATCGGTAGCACGTAGGGCGAGAAGAGCAAGCTGAAGTTGGCGGTCGTGAGAGCTTCCTGAGCCGTCTGGCCGGTCAGTCCCAGAGCCAGCATCCCCATGGTGCAGACGATGGAGTCGATGTACATGAAGACGTTCTGCAGGTTCACCGGGATCGACGCCTGCTTCTTGAGGAGAAGTTCGTTGTACACACCAGCAAACGTGCTGCTGAGCATCTGCACCATCAGCAGTCCGTAGGCCATGAGCGTGGGGCCGTTGCCATGGACGCCATGCTTGGCAGAACCGTTGGGGTCCTGCGAGCCCAACGTCTTGATGGCGCACCCCACCGTCGTGACCCCCAGCGAGACCCACTGGTTCCGGTTCAGTCTCTTGGAGAACACCGTTTGGTGCAGGACGCCCGTGACCACGAGCCGGAACTGCAGCAGCAGGAAGTAGGTGGCGGCGTCGAAGGCGCGCAGGTTGATGTAGGACAGCACGTCGTAGACCACGTAGAGCCCCGACGGGATGAAGTAGAGCAGGAGGAGGCTGCGGTGCTCCTGCGCCTGCTTCATCATGAAGCGGAGGCGCGTGGCCAGCGGCTCCGTCGTCTGGGTGTCCGACCTCAGGTACATGTAGCTGGCCAGCAGTAGCTTGAGCAGCGACTGGAGCACCACCGCGCAGGCCGAGTTGAAGCGCACGCTCTGGCGCTTGGCCAGCTCGTTCAGCAGCCCGTAGCTCACCCAGAGCCCCATGTACGTGACGAAGATGCCCCGTTGGGCCTTGGTCTCGAGTCCCAGCGGCGCCGTCATCTTACTTGCAGGAGGTACCTGGCGATTGTGGCAATGAACGAGCAGGGGGAGCTGGCGGTTTCACTGAGTTTTTGTATATCCAGCCGTTACGCAAGGAAAATGGGTACACAACGTGTTGCAGTGAGAGTTATGATCCCGAGCTCTGTTGTGCCTATCCCAGCATCTTGACAATGCTGGACGACGTGGCGAGCTCCGCGGGCGTCTTGCCAGCTTTGTTCCGCGTCGTCGGGGTGACGCCCGCGTCCAGCAGCACTTTGACGATGGCATTGAAGCCGCCGCGAGCTGCGAGGTGGAGCGCCGTGTTGCCCTCGGTGTTCACGTGGTTGGGGTTCGCGTCGTTGTCCAGGAGCTTCTCGACGGCGGTGATGTGGCCCGCCGACACGGCCTTCATGAGCGGAGACACTTCCTGCGCTGTGGTGACGTTGGCCTTGGCACCGGCGTTCAGAAGCAGCAGGATCGGGTTCAGGATGCCGCGAGAAGCAGCAAAGTGCAGCGGCGTGTTGCCGGCCTCGTCCTTCGGCTCGACACTCACGCCGAGTTGGATGAGGCGCTCGACGATGGGCAGGCGCGAGTGGTTGACAGCATGGTGCAGAGCGCGAAGACCGCCGAAGCTGATGACCTCCAGGTCGGCGCCGTGAGCCGCGAGGTAGTCCATAACTTCCAGGTAGCCGTTCCGAGCCGCCCAAATGAGCGGTGTGCATCCGTAAGGATCTTTCGTGTTCACGTTCAGCGGTGCAGGTGCCTTGCCTTCAGTGTTCTCGTCGGGTTCTACGAGCGTCTTCAGCAGCTGCAAGTTCCCGACTGCAGCCATCTTGAAAGGGTTCGTGTCCACGTCGGGGATCTCAAACTTCGGGGCTGGGGCCATGAGCGCTTGGATATCGCCGTGGGCTTCGTCTTCTTCTTTGGGATTCAAGCCTGTGACGCTTCAAGTGCAGGGCACTCGTAAAAATAGTTGTGGTTGTCCAACCTGATGAAGTGGGATACCTAAGCTCCAGCATCGTTGCTAGATGGCTTCACATCTACCGGCAGCAAGCGTGCTGGGGCTCTATGCACGGCTGACATCGCAACGAGTGAGTACAGTGAGCGATGCGACTTCATTTTCATTGACTTCATGCTTGTTCGGTCTTGAATCCGTTTGAGTCGGTACGCGTGAATACGCGCGAAAATCTCCTCGACCGCATCATCGAAGACATCGAAAGCAAAGTGAGCTAGGTCGATGGTGCACCGGCAACGATCCGACGTCATTTGGTCAGGACACACGTCAAACCCTCCGTGACAAATCTGGAGCTCCTTCCACGTAAATGCCACTCGCAACAGTGCCTCGATGAATTGGGACAGCGTCAGCTCACGGGGCTCCGTACTAGTGATGTTGCTGGAAACAGTAGTAGTTGTTGTTGTACAAGTTGCGCTCTCGTTCCAGTCAATCGTCGCCATGGGGAGACAAGAAAGAAAAATGCGCACAGCCCGAACTTCGTCAACCCCAGCAGGACCTCCCCCAGATCCCTCGCCGTCAGCAGCTGCGTTTGTCGTTGGAGCAGTAGCGGTGCCTCTCGTTATGACTATACTGATAGCTTGCAGTATGGAGAGGAACTGCGTACACACGATACCATTTACCCGCTGCCGCGGTTGGCCCTTAGCCCTGTCATTTCCGCCACCACTACGCATAATAGCTCCAGGGCTGACTAGCTCCTCGAAGAAGTTGGCAAGGTTGATTTTGTGGACCTCGATGATACCATGAAGTCTACGTGGAAGCCCGCCGCCATGGAAACCATGGAAACGATTGGCAAACGCGTCGGGCTTGCGAAGAAAAATAGTTCGAAAGTGATCGACGTCTTGAATTTGCGCGAATACGCCAAAGTGTTCGTGAACAAGTGTTTTCACGGCTTCAGACATTTCGATTCCGTCGTTAATGACCATTTTTAAACGGTTTGGATTTGACGAATGTGTACACATCATCCGGGCAACGTTGATGAGGAAGTCAATCAGACTCTCCCTCTTCAGTGGTGTATCGGTTAGACCAAATCTTGCTGCATCGACACATTGCACATTCAAGTCCTCCAGCAAACGAAATCGACTTGGTATCTCAAAGAGTCCTTCTCCCATAGCTGTCACCGTACCCGTTCCAGTTCGGCGTTCTGATGCAACTGCATACGCTGCATTGCCAGCATAGTAACGAAAGAACCACAGCAACATACGATACGATTTTCTCAAGATCTCACGGATTCGTTTTCGATCCACAGCGTCCCGAACAATCTTCTCTGCTTCGCTTACCTTCCAGTGAATCTCAAAAATTGCGTCGTAGGCAGATCCAGATAAGAAACCCAAGCCACTGAGCAAGTACTCACTTTGGTGATCGAGTGGTTCTTTCCGAGCGTACTCTTCGGAGGAGTTGCTCAGTCTAGCGGAGGAATTGCCTTCATTGTTCGTAACTAGATCGGCATCAAACGCATTGGGAAGCTGTCCAACGCCTTCACGTTTCATGTCGTATTCAAGTTCTTCCGCCTCGCTTTTCGCGAAAGAGAAGACTTGGCGCGAGTGAAAGTCGTGCAGATACTGCTGAAATTTTCTTCGCGGTGCTTTGCGAGGCACAATGCTCGGGATAGTTACGCCGTCGGACAACTTGTTTGGATGATCACTTGCTTGGCCAAAGTGCACTTGTTTTTGTCGAGCATCTTGCTCAGTAGACAGGGTAGGAAACGCTTCCAATGATCGAGTGAAGCCTCCGGCGACCAATGCGTCTTTGCGCTTAACAAACTTGCTCGGCGCCACTGTCCTGGAGGCAACAACTGATTGAGATCGAAACCTTCTTTGTCCAGCCACATCTGAGCTCGCTTCTGAATCTGCTTCAGGACTTTTAAGTGTAGCTTGAATCGCCTTAGTAGACTTGGAGTGATTGGAATCACGACGAGAAACAACCAGGGTCTCAAGTGGGCTGTTCAGTTTCAGACTGGCGTGCGGTAGCCGAACAGGCTTACGTGTCTTTCGCCAAGCTTCGTACGAGGCCTCCTCGCGGTCCAGTATTTCTCGAATCTTACGGCTTGATGGTGCCGACGCCTGGACGTACGGATTCGCCACGAAGCTTGGCTCCATCGTCACTGCGTCACAACTGCATTGATATAGAAAACAGTTCATGCTCCAGCTTGATCCCTAAAATTAGCATCGGACCCACATTCCGAGTTGATAGTAGCGCCTTTCCGCCTTGGAGGCAGTGTCAGCACCAAAGTATTGCCCGAACTGCGAAGTGAGGAGTTCCTGATGAACTCAAGCATATCCCTCATGTCTTGAAGAAACTTGGGGCCTTCAGCAAATGGCGAAGTAGAAATCCTCGGTAGCAACTCGTCGTCATCTAAATCCAGCATATAGGGACAGACTTCTGGCGAGAGTAGAGTTGCCCAGTACGGCCCCACCGTAATCTCATACGGCGTTTCCTTCTCGACACAACACAACAGCGTATGAAGTGGATGTGGTGACACTCCAGCGAATCTCAAAGGCACTAAAGGCAGTCTAGCATCAGGCTCAAACTCGACTCGTCCGAAGGCGTCTTCAGCGGGGAAGAAGCCAATCCCTCTTGTGCGAGGCAGCGTTATCCCGCTGTCGGATTGCTTGGTGTTCCATCTTCCCGTCACAAATTGCTGCACGCTGTACACCTTCTCACTGCTCATAAGTGCGTGCAAAATGTCCATTGAGATCGGACACGCGATCCCTCGTTCGTCGTCGTACCCTCCTGCAATGGCCACTCGCGTCGGAGCAGAGTTCACCAAACTCTCCCATTTTCCCAAGAAAAACGCCATTTGCTTGATCGAGTCCAAGTGAGCCACACCAACGATTCCATCGCTTATTAGCAGCACGATGGAGCAAGTGGTGGCGTCGTCCGAGGCCACCAGATCCACGCCGTGCACTGCCGGAGCCACGAATGCCATCTCTTCCGCCAAAACGTGAACACTCGCCAGTCCACTCTCACGCGTCACCACCATGACCGGGTCGTCCAGTAGCGCCTGTCGACGCCCCACCAGCTCCTCGTTGGTACCCAGCGCCTCCATAGCCGCCGCCGCGGCCGATAGATCTTCATACCCAAGCAGCACCATCGGGATTAATTTGTGTCGATCAGAAGTATCCAATTGTTTTGTACTAAATACGGTTCAAAATCTAGAAGCAACACCGCCATAGTGAAAGCAAGTGAAAAGAGCGGATCTTAAGTCCTGGAACGAATATGAGCGAACAATTCGAGCCTCCTCCGCAGCGTCGCGGCGGACGCGTGCGCGGCGCCGAAGGCTACCACAAGGAGGACGTCTTGGCGCTGCTAACGTGCGTGAGGAGTGTGGTGCCCACGACCACCGAGGATTGGGACCAGGTGCTGGACGAGTACCGCCGGACGCACGCGATCCCCAACACGCGCGCGCAACGCGACTCCAACTCGCTCAAGGTCAAGTTCAAGCAGTTGGCAAGGAGCTTTAAGCCCGGCAACGGCGCCCGTCCGGATATTCAGGAGGCCGGCGACATTCTGGACCTGATCGAGGCCAAAATGGCGGACGGCAAGTGGCTGCAGCGACGAGGAGGCAGAGCGAGGGGCGCCGAGGGCTTCTCGTCCGCAGACTCGCAGGCCATTCTGAGCATTGTGCGGCGGTTTCTGCCAGTGCAGAGGTCGGACTGGCAGCAGGTCGCAGAGGAATACTGCAGAGAGTATGCAGCGCCCAATGAGAGGACCAACAGAGACGGAGTCTCGCTTAAAACCAAGTTCCGCAACTGGCTCAAGGATGACATGGAGAATCTGTCACGAGCAGAAGTTGTTGAGGCTTTAGCTATTCAGGCAGAGATTGCAGCCAAGTCGACCCAGGTTGTGAAGAGTCTAGCGTTACTGGAGAGAACGGCCCCAGGAGTGAGCAGTAGTGTTGAGAACCTGGAAGAACGAAGTGGAGGTGAGACCGAGGTCATCGGTACGGAAGCAATGGGCGCACATGAGAAGAGTGCCACGAGTAGTGAAGGTGGAGACAAGACTCCTGTTACGGAGCGTCGACGTGGTGGTAGAACTCTGGGATCAGAAGGATACACGAAGTCGGATACAAGAGTACTGCTGGCATGCGTCAAAGCGGTTTTGCCGTCGGGGCCGGCTAGTTGGGAGCAAGTGCTGCAGTTGTACCGCGCGAATCATGCCATCCCGAACAACCGAGCGCAGAGAACCCTAACAGGGGTCAAGATCAAGTTTCGGCAGCTGGTCAACTGGAAACAGGATACGAGGAAGCCCGTGCCTGATGAAGTGCTCGAAGCCCGTGCCATCCAAAGGGAGATTCGCCTACACGGAAGTCAAGGGAAGCGGCTACACTCCGAAAGCGGACCCAACGCCTCCTTCCCTCACACACCTGAGGTAAACACCCCAGACAGCCGCGAAGAGCACCCGCTTCTTTTGTCGCACACAGAGACACGAAATAACGAGAACCTGGAGCGGCAAAACGTGGCAGCTGAAGTAGCAGCATGGCCAGGGATCCCTCAAGCATCAGCTGCTGAACCTGCGGTAAAACGCCGGAAACAAGATATCGGGGTGGCAGTGCAACAGGACACTGATAGCGACTCAATGCGCAACGAAATTTCCAGTCGAGAGCTCGAGCTCTTGCGGCAGCGCGAACAACGAGAAGCTGAGCAGGCAGCGTGGGAAAAAGAACGAACCGTGCGCGAGAAACAACGAATGGATATGGAAGCCTGGACGTTTGTGTGCGATCGTCTGCGCGCGCTCTACCGAGAGAAGGCAACCGAGAAAACCCCGGAGATAATCAACGAGATCGAAGAAGAGATCGTCGTCCTCAAGAAGAAGAAGCAACGACTTGCAAACCTGGTATAAGACTACTACTCCACCGACGTACGTGATGGCCCTCTCTCTTGGACGTTTCACGCAGTTTGCCACAAAAGCGTGCGAAAAAAACTTAATTCGTATTCGTTGATCCTAACACACGAATTCAGGCAATCGACGACGTTGCCATTTACTTATCCTTCTTTTTATCTTCGCTTCAGGTGACAAGTATCCTAGCTTCTTGCTGACGTCTTCTTCGGGTCAACAAGGGGTGAAAATATCAATTTTGCGCCTTGGTGTGTCTTCAAGGAAATCCTGCGTCTCGCTGTTGCCAGGGACTTCACATCTGGCGTTCCTTCAATTGCCGTCTCCTCCTCTGCTGTGTTGAATTCTTCATTGTCATCTCCAGCTTTGTCGTTGTCATCATCCGTACCAGCGAAGGGATCGCGGGCATCACACGAGACTGGCGATGGCGAAAAGCTCCCCGAGTCGCTCAGATCCACGAAGTTTAGTTTGGGCTTCCCTGTCTTCGTAGATTCAACGCTTGCGGGGGATAGTGGACCAAAGGTGCTGTTCACGTCCGTGGAGGCCTCTGTGTTGCTGACACCCTCTCCACCATCGACCGAAGAAGCTTTTATCGTCCCTGGTGTGTAGAAGCTCTCGTCAGGAGACAAGAACTCGTAGTCTTGCGCTAACGATGACGTTGATGAAGCTAAGCCCTTGGCAGCCAGCGGACTTGGCGGAACAGCATTTTCGCGCGAAGATGAATTACTTGTGGACCTCTGAACTGATGGAACATGGCTGGAATCACCACTGCTTGCCACAACCGCTCCGCTGTGACTCCCCCTCCTCTTGAATCTCCCTTCGGATTGAGTTAACATGCCTCCGCTCTTGCGTTGCAAGCGCTCATGCACCTGACGTTGGGCTGCCGTGGCACCATGAGTGATACCGACTGTGGGGCTCAAAGACGCCGTTCGCTTTAACTTTTTTGCGAGAGGGGGCGATGTACCAGTGCTTTTCGTAGCAACTCCATCGTGTAGTGGAAGCGAAGGAGAACTGGTCCGAACCCCTTGATATGAAGGCGATAGAGAGCGAACGGAGAATGATACTCGCGCATGCGTGTCCGAGTAAGAGTCCGAGTAGGGATGCAACCGGTGCTTTGATCGAACCTTCACGTGCAGTACTTCATCGGCCATAATGTGGAGTGGAGACAGCACCTCAACTCCGTCCGCAGTGCTAATACCTGACCATATTGCAACGCATCAAAAGTTAATGAAATACTGCAAGGATATCCACCACCGGCGTAAAGTGTGAATTAGCTTACATTCGATACTGTGAACGTGGAGCATCCGGCGGATATTCTCATGAAGCGTCTTTTGTGACCACGATTTGTTCACCACAAAGCGGACTTTCCGACTGGTTCTCAACCCCTCTACGACCAATGTCACGCACACAGATCCTTCTGTGGCGATATCGATCGAGAGGCGACGGCGAACACGATCCACTAGCGGGCCCGAAATTACTCGGTACACCGCATTCGAGAAGATGTTGGTGTTCATCCCTTGGTCAGCATCCTCCTCTGAGTGAGTGCTTAATGACTTCTCCTTATCGTGGACGTCGCCATCAAGAGAGGAAGTTGTGCTACGTGATTCCTCTCCGTCACTGTCATCCAGCACAATATCTTGTCTGATCTCGTCAGATTTTCCATACTCATCTTGAGCGGCTTGAATGCCGTGGTTCGACACGTCATACGCAAATGTGACGCCACAGACAATCAACGGACCAAAAATGACACCCTTTGACAAGAACACATACGATTTTAGTACACACAAGTTTAACAGTACATTGGCCCGCCCAACGCACCTCAAAGCCGAAGACGTACACGCCGAACACCACGCTCAACGCGGATACATAGGAGTTTAGCGCCACGATGCTTTTTTCGTAGAGCATCTCGTCCAGCACAGTGAAGGCCACGTACTGAACCGCAAAGAGAGCAAGTGCCTTCACGACGGAAGACGTGAGTCCGATCGAGATGACCCACGGCACGCATACTAAATACGGGGGAATTATCGGGACGATCGAGATAAAGAAGGTGACTGTCGTCGCGAGGTACATGAAGTCGGCATTCTGCACAATGAACACAAACGACAAATAAGCACAATTTAGCTCCAGTTCGAACGTGTGAACAGTTTCGGGGTGTACGCACCACAATTGTGAAGGAGACCATGGTGACGATCGCGTGAATACTAGCCATCTTCAGCGGCAAAAAGAAAACACCCTCGATCACCTTCCGCAGTGACCGGACTACTTCTGGTCTTTTGTCAACTTGTATCGGTAGCAGATCTTGAACAAACCTCTCGATTGGATCCCAGTTCGTGCACAGCAGGTAAAACAGCGACGAAATGAAGAAGAACGAGCGGATGCCGAGACTCACAAACGCAATCAGCAAGGTGAACACGAGGAAGACCAGTTGTGCCACCGAGCCCACGGCAATGCTGCTGACTTCTAGTCCCTTGGACGTCCAATCCGTCAGTTGTACCGACGTCAGGTTCACTGAGTCCACCTTTGAATACGCGAAAGTGACCGCTTGGACAAGCGTCATGTTTTCTGGGAGCCTCAATCTGGAGAAGAGCGACACATGCGCGGTAACATTTCCATCGCTGGACTTGGCATCCACATAGTACGTCTTCACCAAACTTTTTAGAGGCGGCCACCACATTGTATCATTGTAGTTGTCCTCGACACCGCTGATGGCCTGCGAGATCATTGCACGGCTGTTCTCCACCTGCTCGCTCCAGACCTGTCGTGTGCGTTCATCATTGATAAAGTTGTCCTGGACCCAGTCGGACAAATCCGTAGCAGCTCGACTTCCTTCGAGGTAGCTCTCGGTACCGAGGAAGAGAATGACGAATGCCCCCTGTTCATCATCAATACACGGCGTAAGCCCTTCTGCTCAACACTAACAACATCATCATGCCACCTGTCGTACCGTAATGAAGAAGCCAAGGATAAGCAGTGCTGACACGAGCACCTCATCCGAAAAGAAGTAGCGGTAGTAGAATATACGCCGATCCAGGATCTTGATGAGGCTCAGCGCCGCAATCCAGAAGCCGATGATGATGTTCAGGAAGGACATCCACGAGTACATGCGCATCCAGATAGACACAGCGCCAATGAGCGAGAACAAGAAGATGCCGTAGTTGAGAAACAGCTCCTTGGCCGTGCGGCGCGAACCGTCGTGCGGGTGGCTGATGAAGATCTCTGTCGACTTGGAGAACACGCACGTCAGGAAGCCCTGCATCCACCACAGCACAGCCACATACACACACACACGTCATTCTCCCTGTTGCAACGTTCGCTCTGTATACAGCAGACTTGTCCGTCCGTACGTAGCGGTCCACGTCGGCATCGTCGCTGAGGTACTGCAGCACCGAGACGACGTTGTTCTTGGCCTGGCGCAGCGCCTGGCTGCACAAGATGGCCCACACGATAAGGCGCAGGTAGTTCTCGAACAGCAGGAAGTTGAAGTAGATGAGGACGAGGATCAGCGCCGTCGAGATGTTGCCGATCAGCTGAAGCGGCGGAGAACAACGAGACACGGCGGAAAAGGACGCGTTAGTAGACGCCTCACAGCGCACACGACGCTGTGCTGTACATTGGTGAGCAGAGCAGAGCATGGCAACGAACATGAAGACGCACCTGCGCGAGGATCATCTCCACGAACTCGGCCATGGTGGCGCCAACTCGGCGGTTCGCAGAACAATAAGCTGCCCGCCAATTCCTGGGGCGGCAGGTTTTCGTCGAATCACGGCCAAGTATGTGATCACGCAGGTGCCTTCAATATGCTTATGGCTCGGCAGCACAGAGACAAGAACTCATTGGAATGTATTATCGCAGGTAAATTGAAGTTGCATGATGGGCGCGCCGGGCTCTCGACCAATCAGAGGCGTCATGGGTGTAGCCATATGGCCTGTACCACCGACACTTGGGCGCCGCTCTCAACGACGGCCGAAGAGCAGGCACTGAATGGCCTCCGTCTCTCGCTGTTCGTCCGTCTTGCTCTCGTCGCCGTCGTTCGTGGTGGGCGGCGGCGGACGCTTGCCGATGCTGAGCAGGGCGGCCGCGTTGAACTTGTGGTCTCGTCGTTGAATCAGGTCTGGAAACACTGCGGACCGGTTGCCAGCGTCGGAGGAGACGAGGCTGTTGCTCACAGAGGCCGAGTTCTCGTCGTAATGGCGCGAAGGTGGCAATGACTGCCCGCCTTTGGGCTGCTGCGTATGACTGCGCATTGAGTTGAGGCTGGAGCCTAGTCGAGATGCGCTGTAGCTATCGTTGTCGCTGCAGCTGCCGTCATGTCCGCCGCCCACAACGCTATCTTGGTCGTGAGCCAACAGTGAATCGCCACCGCGCCAGACCTGCTCCGCAGCTGGATCTTGCTGTTTGTAGTGGAGCTGCCGCTGATGCTGTTCCGGAGGCACTCGCTCGTGCTCGTTGGAAGGGCGCGTCGGTAACTCCTCCGGCGGATCTGCTCGACGAACAGGGCAGCGCGCTTTCCGCGACAGCTCCAATCCAGATACCTTCACCAGATCGTACAAGCTTAACCCAGCCGGTTTGGCTTTATTTGGGGCGGCCTCAGCCGCTGAGTCAGCGAACCCCGTGACTCCATCAACCGCAGGCAAAGCCGAAGCACCGGTAGCAGCAGCAGCATCGTCGACGACATGTGGCGGACACACGCTCTGCTGCGACAAATGCAACTGCTGCGGTGAGGCGGTCGGCTCCGACTCCGTCTGCACGCTCGCCTCCTCCTCAGCTTTGCGGCGGGCCGCGTCCTGCACCTCGCGCTCCCGCTCTTCTCGCGCGAGTTGCTCTGCCCTCGCCTGGCGTTCGGCAGCAAAGCGCTGCTGGAGACGCGTCTTGATGGCGTCCATGTCGGCCATCATGCGGCGCATCGCGTCGATGTCCCCGCGCACGCGCTGCTTCTTCGCGGCAGCAGCGGCCTCGACATCTTGGTCTCCCTGCTCTTCCTCTCCGCTGCCGTCTTCACTGTCGTAGCCGCTGCTGTTGCTGCTGTCGGAGTCGGAGCCACTGCCGCTGCCGTCGCTCGGCGGTTCGCTATCATCGTCGCTAACGTCGCCCCCACTCTGCGGCTGATCTTCCGCTCTGGCCATGCTTGCAGCAGGCGCGGCCTTTCACATCCCGGCCGGCATCATGGCTTCAGGCGGCCTCGATTAAGTACGAGAGCTTTGGCCACGCAGCGCACGCTGATTGGGCGTGCACGCGTCGCGGCATTGTGTGGGGCGGGGCGATCTGAGTGCCACTCTCGCCGCGTAAAGTCCGGTCTCCGCTCGTAGAAGCTTGGTTGAGCCGCGCTGCTCGTAGCAGAAGATCAATAGCGTTCGCGCTCGCTCAAAGCGTGCAGCAAGCAACCATGCTCGCTGCACGCTTCGTTTGTGGAGGGCAACTGGGCTGCAGTGCAATCTCGCTGACCCCACATCAGACATTCCTGCCTGCTTCAAGGCGCTCAGCGCTCGATACCGCCTCAACTTGAGGCCCAGCAGCAGCTCGTTTCGCGCAACGATCAAGAGCGGTTAACAGCAACGGCGCGGCGCCGCGATCCGATCGATAGCCGACAGGTCAAGCAGGACCGCCAGCTGGCTGACCAGCGACCCCGTCAATCGCTGCCCGATGCAGCAGTCCTCGACGGCCCCTACCGCCGCGCTGCCTGCTGCCGATGGCCTCGGTATAGCGCGCAGGCAGCGCGAGGCGCCGAGGCTCCGGGCCACTGGGCGGCCAGGTGGCAACACTTGGCTTCAAGTCAATGGCTTGGCCGATGCAGCGTCCAGTTGTACACATCCAGTACCCCTATTCGCTCCGCGGTCCTCTCCCCCGCCCCCTCTCTCCCCGCCGGACTTAACCACCAAAACACTTGGCGTTTGTATGCCGGTCGGGTGTGTATTGCGCTGCGGCGCACTAGGTGCGACCTGCCATCGGCACGCGCCCCGCGCAAACCGATCGACATATTCTGTGCTCCACTATCGCGCGCGACCTGCATCGCGGCATCCCCTGAATTCAGTTCCCGCGCCGCTCGCTGATTGGTCCGGCCGTGCTGCCGAGAGAGAGGAGACGATGTTGCTGTAGTGCGTACGCAGAGCTGGGCTTGGCTCGCAGCCGCCCACGTTGCCGTCCCCATCAATCTCGAATTTCCCTCGAGCCCAGCAGGACCCGCAAGCCTTAGCCAGAGAGAAACCTGCCTGACCATGCGCATCTCGGGAGTGTTCCGCGCGGCGCTGCTGGCCACGGCCGCCATCTCAGCCCTGTCGCTGCCGGCCTCGACTGAGGCCAACACGCTGGCTGTGAACAGCGAGCGCAACGTGGTGGCCTTCGACGCCTCCATGATCCACCCGTCGCTCAAGACGCGCGTGCTGGCGGCGGCACCCGCCTCCGAGGAGGAGGAGGAGGACGCGGCCACCAAGGCCCCCAAGAAGAAGAAGAAGAAGAAAGCGGCGGCCACCCCCACGCCCACGGCGGCGCCCAGCGAGGAGGAGGCGATCGACTCGTCGGCCGCGGAGAAGGAGGCGGCTGACGAGGCCGAAGCCACGTCAGCGCCGAAGAAAAAGAAGAAGAAGGCCGCCGCCACGCCCGCCCCCGCTGCCACTGAGGAGGAGGCGACCGACGCCCCTGCCAAGTCGACCAAGTCGACCAAGGCGCCCACGACCACGACCACGACCTCGGATGATGAGACGGACGGGTCTGACGCGGACGACTCGGTGAAGGACAAAAAGATCAAGGGCAACAAGAACGAGGGTATCATTGATGGCTCCTCGGAAGGCAGCGCCGAAATTGATAAGATTGACCTGCGCAACGAGGACGGCTGGGTGAGCGTGTACGACGACCCCCCGCTTCTCGTCATCAAGGCCTCGCTGTACGCCTTCATCTCCTACAATGACACGGAGGTCTGCGACACCTTCAACATGACCATGAACGCTGTGGAGCAGAAGGCCGAGGAGAACGGACGCTTCTCGTACCACGTTGTGTCCTACATCAACTGTACCAAGGACGGAGAGGACGAGACCCAGGGCCGCTTCATCCTGAACTTCATCCCGGAGGGCAAGCGCCTGCTTCTGACCGAGTGCGGTCACCGTGAGGAGGGTGAGATTGTTAACTGGCTGCGCATCCAGGAGGAGGTTCCCGAGTGCATGACCCCCGGTCAGCGTAAGAAGTTCCTGGCCCAGCCCATGAAGCACATCCACGCCAGCAACGGTACCGCCACGGAGACCGAGGCTACTCAGACCGACTTCTTCTCCCGGCTGGAGGATCTCGACACCGAGGAGGTTGCCATTGCAGGCTCTGCCACCGTGGCGCTCATTGCTGTTGTCGTCGTGCTGGTTGTCTTCGTCATGCGTAAGCGCAAGGCACAGAAGGACCTGGAGCGCACTATTGCCGGTGCCAAGGCCGAGCACGCCGTCGAGGACGACGACGTCCAGACGGAGACGGAGGAGAAGTCCACGAAGGAGCGCAAGGGTCTCATGGACAGCTCCAAAGCGAAGAGCGATGATCCTGACATGGAAGAGGGCTCGTTTGTGAACTCCCCCGCCGTGCGCGTGTAAACCTGGCTGCGTTTCGACTTAGTGGTTGGCTTCTCGAGGACGAGTGCAGGAATCGACTGTAGATTTTGAACTGGGAGACATGAGTTGTGGCGATAGCTAGCTTCCTTGCCGGCTTCTGCCTGCCTCGAGATGTCTGCGCTTGCCCACAGGCATTGCAATGCGCATGGTTCCAATGTGTTCTAATGCATTTTGTGTTGAAATATATTCGCGCAGTTTCATCTTGTTAATCTCATGTTCGTGTTACTCCGATGCCTCACTGCTGTAGAACCGGACCGTGCCATCGCATGAAGCCGTAGCTAGCTGAGGATGAAGAGGGCTAAAAGCCACGCTGGTTACCACGTCGGTGTGTCCGATGAGCTTGACAAGTCGCCGGCCAGTACGGATGTCGTAGATATACGCAGCCCGGTCTTCGGATCCCGTGGCCACGTAGCGCATGCACGGACTGAAGGCAACGCCCAGTGTGTGCACTCGGTTCACGTGCTCGCCAAACCGCATGACGCAGTTATCGGCTCGGATATCCCACAGATGCGTCGTGCTGTTCGTGGCACTGCTCAGCAAGAGGTCGTAAAAGTTGCTGGGATGACTAGCATAACACGTCGGTCGAGGCAGTGCTACTGTGTGTGCGGCACGGCTGTGTGCGTCGCGCACCACGCGCACAGTGCGCCCGCCACCATCGGCACCGACGTCCAGGACCCGCAGCGAGCGGTCCGACCCTGCAATTACCGCCACGGACGACAGGAAGGCTCCGTTCATGCACGCAAGGCTCGTCACGCTCTGCATGTCGTCGAAACTCCACTGAGCGACCCGCTTCTTTCGACTCTGGTTCTCGAGGACTTCGATGTCGTTTTTCTTCTTGGTGGGCTTCGCCTTGCTACTCGAAGCGCGAGCGTACACTTCGTCCAGCTCAAATTGGTGCAGCCGAGCGAGGGGCCCGCATGCCGACAGCAGAAACTTGTCCATGTAGAAGAATCGAGCCTCCACGATCTCCTGTCTGGTAGCTTTCTTGGCACTGGACATGGACCCCGTCGCGCCTGCTGCAGCTGCAATGCTTGAAGGTGGAGCTATCCCCTGCAGTGTAAGTGAGGATGTATCACTGTCTGCTAGCCAGAGTCGACTCGTCTTGTCACTCCCGACCGTCACCAGCGTTCGGTCGTTCTGGCTCCAGTGAATGGCACGCACTGCTTGATCGTGCCCGACGAACACGTTGCCTTCTCCCCCAAATCGGCTAAATGGCAACTTACACACTTGAGCCACCCGATCGTTGCCACTCGTCGCCAGCCACTTCGCATCGCCCGAGTACTCGATGTGTAGGATTGCACCCTGATGCAATGTTTTCGGCGGCAGCGCATGCCTTGATTGATAGTGCTGTAGCAACCCACAGTTGGTCGGATACTCCTTCAAGTAAGAATCGACCGACGTAGAAGAACCTTTTGCTCGACTATCGGCGAGAGACTTGCGTACTGTGGAGCGCGATTTTGGTGGCGTTCGCCTTGCACCGAATGGAGTTGAGGAGGAACCGTACCCAGAGGACTTGATCCGTGTGTGGAATGCCACCGGCTTGTCCAAGCTCTTAGCACCTTTCGGAGGTGTCTTCTTCGCTGACAGAGGTGGCACATTCAGGACGCTATCCTTGGGCGGCGGACCTTGCGGAATGACGGATACTCTTTCATTGTTGTCATGGCATGCCGGCCGCTCTTCAGACAGTGAAATCTGGTAGTCACTTATAGCGTTGATCTCGGCTTGATTTCCAGTTCTTTGCCAGCTTGTATCGCTAGATGGGGTTGCGATGTTCAGCATTGTGAAGCAAGGTTGAAAGGCACTTATCACACCGCAGTGAAGATGATCAGACCGTGGCGGGTGATACAAGCAGAAGTCTTTCGCAACGCAAATCGGGTCGAGCGGCTGCCGCGTTCTCTCCAGAGATTGCTGAAAGTCATGAACAATTCCGATCTCGAACGAGTAAGCATTCACGCTGAGAAGGTAGCCCGGGACACCCACAACGAGGAACTGCTTGTAGTCGAGTAACTCACGATCCTGATGACTACTGAACTGCAGCGCTTTTGTGGATGTCGAGAATCCGGAAACGGTACGATCCGCGCATACATATTTCAGGGACAGCACTGGACAGGAAACATCCACGTTAATCTCGTCTTCATCGTTGGGATCAGATTGATCAGGTCTGTCAACAGATCCATAGCTAGCAATTGTGCCAACACTAGTTGTCGACCACTGTGCATTTTGACTTCGCGCCCATGGTGGAAGCGAACTAATGACTTGAGGTTTCTCTCGACGCGCTTCTCTTTCGGATTCCTTCGGGTGAGCGTAGTCAGTCAGTTTCAGTTTTCGTAAGCGGTACAACTTGCTTGCGATCGTACCTGCTTTCTTCGCAACGCCTTTCGTACGTAGTTTTCAACGTTGAATGCAGTAAGCTCTTTTGCGTATCCATCCAGCAATGCAAACACCTTGACGGATCCGTCCGCAAAACCGAAAGCAGCGTCGCCATTGACTGGGTTGAGAGCGATGGAGAGAATTGAGAAAGCCGACAATATCGTCGATTGAAACCACAACGCCCTCGCGGCTAGGTCCCAAATCTACACACGCAACAGTTAGCTGAAATACAGATCCTTTGTTTTGCATGTTACAAGGAGCGTTATTGAAGCAGCTTATACCTTGAATGTTCGATCCTCGGAGGCGGTAACGAGCAAGTGGTGGTGAGTCGGGTGAAACTCGCCTCTCGTAACCTATAGTATCATCAAAGTATGAAATCATTAAAGCTTCCCTTCGTCCAATCAGTACGAATCGCAGCAGGACCACTTACTCGAGCCAGATGCCCTTCCAGCGTGACGAGCACTTCTATCCGCTCAATGATTAAGATCTTAACATCCCGCTCACTCGCCACCGCCACCAATGTTCCCGTCTCATCAAACGTGACCCATCCTGGCTCTGCTGGTAAATCTTCCACTAAAATGGATTGCGTCACGGGCGATCTGCGTGGAACTCGCCACACAATGACACTACAGCCCATTATTCCGTCTGTCACAACTCCATTCACCAACGTGTCAACGCTTTAAACGCACCAATCTCGAGAAGCTGAGCACACTGTCACCACCGACGGGTCTTTATCGTATATTTTTACGCAAACGACGCGCTCCGCATGCCCGTGCAGCTCCAGATCGCGATCCAGCGGCTCCGAGTTTGTCTGAGGGTCTACAAATCGCGAGCTCGTCGGCGCATGGTCTTTCCAGCGCACTCGGAGCACGGCGCAGTCGCTGTACTGCAAGGCAAACACGGTGCATCGGTCGCACGTGTCTGCAGCGGTGAGCGTTGCCTTGGGGCGCCACTGCCAGGCCGCATCGGCGAGCAGCTCCATCAGCTTCAAAGTGACGCCTGGAGATCGCGGATAGACGGTTATGATTGGTCCATCGAGAAATGTGTGCAGTTTCCTTTTCATCCAATGATCGACCAGGGGGCGGCCACATTACCGCCTTGGATGGACGAGGCCATGAAAGAGGAGGCGCCGCCGGCGGAGGAGGGCGCGGCCGGCGACTTATCCACGCTCTCGCTGTACGTATACTGGGAATGTCGCCTCGTTTTCTTATACTAGAGATATCGGTGTATCTAGCAGTAGTTGTTGCGTCATTTCCGATGAAATATAAGCTGAGCTGTGCTCGTTTGAATCTCAGGGACAGCGACGCCGAGCTGACGTTCCGCGCCAGTCGCGTGACGGGAACGCGCTCCATCGAAGTGGCGCTGGCGGAGATCCAGATTATCCAGCACAACGTCTACGTCCAGAGGAAAGAGCGCTCGCTGCCTGAGGTATTTGCTGGGTCTGGCAACGCCGCTTGAAAGAAGCGATGCGTCCGGCCAGTTATGACACACTGTAATTTGCCTTTGGGCGAGGATAACCCATCGTGTTTTACGGCGTGCATGTGTTAGGACGAAGTGTCCGTCTGCTCTTGTAAGCCTCCGATGGACGAGAACGAGATGGGGTGTCTCGATGACTGCCTAAACCGCGCGGTTTGTGTCGAAAACTTGGGGTTCCGCTGTTGAGCGTTGTTGGCAATACTGACTGGTGCGTTGTGTTCGGGTATGCACAGGCTTTAGTCGAGTGCATACCAGGGTCCTGCAAGTGCCGCGATCGATGCGATAATATGAGGATACAGCGTGGCGTCATGCCTTCTACACAGCTCATTATCTGCGGGAGGAAAGGCCTCGGAATGAAGTTGCTGGAAGACATCAAGGCAGGATCATTTGTAGCCGAGTACATGGGCGAGATCGTGACGGAGCAGGAGTACTACATGCGACGAGTGGTGTGTGTCCGCATAGTGGTTATGGTGTTGTTGCGTTGGGTTAACTGATCGTGCGATTCTGTGGTGACAGCTTTACCATCATGAGAAGCACCGCTACATGATGGTGTTAAGTGGCGGTGAAGTCATTGATGCTACGCGCATGGGCGGGTGGGCGCGCTTCATCAACCACAGCTGCGACCCCAACTGCGGAGTAGAGAAGTGGGACGTTAATGGCGAAGAACGCTGCGCCATTTTCGCTCTGCGCGACATCGTTGCTGGCGAGGAGCTGACGTTCGACTACAAGTTCGAGTCCTTCAGCAAAGCAGTACGTTGAGTAGCCAGGTATCTGCTTCCTGAATGGGCCCAAGACGAGGCGTCTAACTGTGTCTTGATTGGCAGGAAATCACCGAGTGCCTATGCGGCGCACTAAATTGCCGGAAGGTGATCGGAATGAACAACCGAGCTGGAAAGTCCAGTAAAACTCAAAAGAAGAAAGCGGTGGCAGCGGCACCTGCTGAAGGACCGAAGCTGCTTGACCCCGTCATCGGACTCAAAGCAAGACCAGTCCAAGGCGCAAAGGTCGATCGGCTCGTAGGCATTGTGAATTCCTATCGACATATGCTAACTCTAAGGCTTGTACCCTCTTTTCCGCTCGACTTGCTGCTGTCGACACAGAAAGCGGAGGCTCTGATGCAGCGGATGGCACGGCAACGCTTGCTGAGCAGCAGCGACATCCGCGTACTGCGCCGATCGCACGTGATGCTGGAACGCAACTTGACGTGGCACATGGAGGACGACTTCGCGCACTTGGCGCTGCTGCCCTACTTCATCACGAAGCATCCGTCCGTGATGAAGCACACACCGGAGCTCAAGCACGTGCCCGACTTCTTCAACTGGAGAGACCTGCCCAACTTCCCCCAAAAGGTGCGTCGCCTGAGTCGGGAAGCCAAAGTCGGGAGGCTGCGCAACATCACCGCGTCATTGCAAGCTCGGCAGGAACAGCAGCGATAAACTACTAAAAAGTATTTACATGTAGTATTTAGCATGTTGGGTGAAGTTGCTGTTGTTGCGTATCCATCTGTCCTGGCCGGGACTATACCAGTGGATTTCCACCAATAAGTCATCTGCTTACACCATTGCGTGCATTGGTCAATAATCGCGCATCCCTTCCCCTATGAGTTTGAGAGCGAGAGCTGACCTCATACAACTAGCCCGCCGTCGGCAAGCCGAGCTCGGGGAAGAGCGCTGAGTCGTCAGTAAGTGAGCTGCCACGAGACCCTGCGGTCCAACTTCGCAGTCAAGGTGCGGCTCGACCTCTGTCCACGCGTCTTGCGCATGTGTCGGCGCCGAGAAACCCTCCTGCTAACGCTGTTCTCGATGCTTGCGCCCGCCAGATTCGAAACGTGTCCGAGTTGATAGCCATGGCGGGGTGCGACCGCGAGCCGAGTCCAGACGCAGGCTCGAAACAGCCCGACGACAAGTGCGGCCCCAACGCGAGCTGCCAGTGCCAGCCCAGCGCAGCAGAGACGCGCGAGTTCCGCAAGGTGAGCTCCGTCAACCGAGAGACGACCAGCAGGAGGCTGTAGGCGCTAACGACGACTTGGCTTGTGCTGGCGTGAATATGACAGCGGTGGCTGCTGCTGACGGACCGCGAGCGCGTGGCGGCGCTCAGAGGAGACGTGAACCAGTTCTTAGAGATGGCCACCGAGCTGCTGCCGTGCACGGGCTGTCGAAACAGTGCCGAGGCGCTGTTCTACAAGCTGGTGGACGGCATCGTCCGAGTCCCGCAGATCGTCAGTCGGTCGGGTCTGTGCTTCGACAAGGACAACCACTTCCGGCTGAACGAGTCGTATCTGAACAGCCCCGACACGTCGTTCTCGCTGTTTTTCCACCAAGAGCGATGGGCCAGCACGACGCTGGCCAAGCCGACCAAGCCCAGCAGCAAAGCTGGCACGTCGCGCGCAAGGTGTCAGTTGCACTCGCAGCGACTACGGGGGCGCCCTCGTCCTGCTGCGTTCGAGACGCTGTGGCATAAACTCCCGGAGGATCACCAGCGGCATCTCTCTCACATCGATTCGGACCAGTTCTTGACCGATCTGGAGAGCTATCTGCGTCGTCATCGCTTTTGCTGCCGGTGCAAGGAGAAGGTATTAGAAGCGTACGATCTGCTCATCGGGTCGAGTTGTAGCGAAGACGATTGCGAGGATTGCGGAGGCTTCGAGTGCTCTGAAAAGCATCACGAACACAGCGATTACGGTGACGACCTCCACTACACTTCGTACCTGTTCGACGAGCTCGCATTTTCGCGCGCCACAAACCAGATCCTCGTGCCTTGTAATATTGAGTTTATGTCCCAGCTGATGACGCGGGCAGACCAGCAGGTTGTCGGCGACTGGGGCGACCGTCACGCTCGTACAATTGCCGAGGCACAGGACGAAGTACTGATATGCTTGGGCATGGTTATTTGGGATAAGATGCAGGACCTGTGGACCAAATCTCGGTCAGAAAAGCGCTCGGAGGAGTTATTAGTGCATTGTGCCGTGTCTACCCTCCGGCGCAACTTCGACGTGGCAGTGGAGGCGTTGCATGGCGAGGAGATGATGGAGCAACTGTTGGCAGAAGAAGATGATGAATCTCGGCGACTGGCGAAAAAGAAGGAGAAACGAAAAGAGAAGAAGAAAAAGCGCAAAACAGCCTCGAAACAGAAGCAAGCGGATCGGTCCGAGTCCGAGAAGAGTCAACAGGCCGAAATGCAAAAGCCGAAGCAGACGAAATCGCGCAAGCAATCTGACAGCAGCAAGACTGTGACATCTCAATCCTCGACCAACTCGATTAGTAGTCAAGGTGACGATGACGATTCCAGTAGATCCATGGATCCCATGGGGCCGCATCAGTGTGACTCGATGTGCGATGAACCATGTCTGCGTGGAAATTTGACGTACGACGAGCGCACGGAGTGGCAACTGCTGTCATCCATGGGCTGGGATGCGTCTAACCAATTCACGTCATCCTTGCCGGAGCTCGATGTGGACACAGACGACGAGAACCACGGTATCCCTGAAGACGAAATCCGTTTCTGGAAGCAGAATCGCTCGAGCCTCGTGCGGCGACGCATGGCTCAGCGGCAGAAATTGCAGGAGCGCTTTGATCAGTTTGTGTTGCGCACGACATCGCTGGATGCGTAGGGCGCGTTGATATCAGAATCGAGTAACCACATCAGAGGCTTGACCGTGATGAAAATTCTAGGCGGCGGTTCATCAGTCTTTAGAGGTGTTGAGAGGAAGTGCTGCACACTCGCTTTTTAAGCTGCCAATCGCTTTGAAGAGAAGATACAGCGAGTCTGCATGATAAAATCATTTTCTTCGTTACTCCTACATTATGTGCATGCTTCCAGTCGAAGCCTTCCTTTGTATTTGGTTGGCTGCGACCACTGGACAAGATTGGCGAATACAATCTCACACGCTTCACATCAAAGCTCTACCTTGCCAACTTCTGTCTCGAGGGACAAAATGGATCGATCAACCATTGCCTTGTGATTCGTACATGCCATGAGAACGTTCGTGACAGCATGCCGATTCTTGTCAAGCAAAGATTGGTAGGCCTCAGCCATTTCCACCGATCTGCAGTGAAGCATAGTACAGACACAATTTAATCATCGTGGTCGATAGCTCCAGCAAAGATCTGCACAGAACTTACGCTTTCCTCACGTCCAGGAGATACTGGCGGCTGATGGCCTCTTCTTCTGCTAGATTCTCCTCGTTTGTAATATTCGTGATCTTGATCTCAACTTCTTCAGTTGCTGCTGACTTCCGGCGGAGACTCTCATCTCGTTTTTCACGCTCCTTGAGCATCTGCTCAGCAAACTTTTTCACTTCTGCCTCCCGCTTCTTCTCATTTTGGGTCTCAATGTTCCGTTGGTTTTCACATTGCTTCAACTCCTCATCCAGTACAAGAGCCTCATCCAGGCCAGCATTAGCTCGCGCGATACGGTTTTGCTTCAGCTCAAGTGCCGCTTGACGAACTTCCGTCTTCAGGTGGTGAATCAGCTTTTGAACTGCGTCGAGCTCCTCTAGGTTTGGATCCAATGCAAGCATATAGTCAAACTTGAGAGAGTTCTTTGCAGTAACCGGAACGATCTTCAGCCGTTTGCAAGTAGTCATGTACTCATGAATCTGGGATTCAAGCTGACCAATAGCACAACAAACACGAATAAGTGTTAAGACAGCATGACTTTTCCACGCGATTCTGCCCAGCTACGTACACCATCACGAATTTTAGCAGCACGATTCTCGTCGCTTTTGATTTGTTTCTGGTATTCGTCTTGACGAGAAAGAACTTGATGCAGTTGATCGGTCAGTCTCGCCCTCTCTTGAGCTATTTGGGCGATATCGTATGCAGACAATTCCTGGTTCTCAATACGGGTCTGGAGCCTCTGGATTTCTTCTTGGCGGGTAGCGAGCTCTTCCTCTGGGAAATTAGCATAGTAAGTATTTGTTGCTCACGCGGATCACCATGGAACGGTTGAACATTAACAACTGCGTACCATAAGACTGCTGGGCTTCAGCAAGAGACTCCATCTTTTTCTCCAGCTTGGCGTTAACCTTCTCATAGTCATTCACAATGACCCGGAACTTCACGAGGTCGCTTTCACAGTCGCCTTTCTTCTTGTTCAGCTCCGACAGTGCGTTCTGTAAGCACCCACGACATCGTGGAATCAGTCAGCTTGGTTGCGCAGCAACGTCGGCAAATGGACCGATAGCTCGGTCGTCGTACCTTCTCCCTTTTAGCCTTCTCAATACGCCTTTTCAGGTCTTCGCGCTGCTGCTCCAGCTCGCTCGTTTCCTGCTTGACCACCTCGTTCCGCGTAACTGCAACAATGCACCAGTCTAAGTCAGTACATGAGCGACAATTTCGGCCAGCAAGTCTTAAGTAAAATGCAATAATTCGTACTCAATTTCTCTCGCTCCTGTTGCTCCAGGGCGGCAAACTTGTCGTCTTCGCCGGCCAGGAAGACGTGATAAGATGCATCCAGGTATTTGAAGAACGGTTTGTCTCCATTTTCCTCGTCACCCTCGTCGTTCTGTTCCGCTTCGTTCGCCTGCTGAATAGCTTCATCATACTATAATATCAACCGCAAACACATCAAACATCAGAAGCAACCACCACCAAAACTAGCACCTTGTCAGCTCTGCACGCACACTGAGCAGTTCAATGAGCCACGAGATGGAGAGCAGCAGCGTGGGCCACGTGTGGGGCGTACCCACGGCCGCCAGCGATGTCTTGCTGATGGGGATGGGGTAACGCAGGTTGCGGAACTGCAGTACGACGTCCTCCTCGAACTTGACGCCGAACTCGAAGGTGGGGTCCACCTGCTTGAACAGGAACAGGAGCATGTTGCAAAAGTCCTTCTTCGACGGGCCACGCCGCAGCAGCGCCGGGGGGAGCGTCTGATCGTACATGTGCTCGCTCAGGAACTCGACGAGCGTCTGCACGCAGCTGTTGAGGTACGAGCGGTCGCTCACGGGCCGCGGGTCCAGCACGCGTCCACCACTGCGTCCCGACACGGAAGCGCGCGAGCTGTACGAGCTGTTGCGGCGGTTCGTTCCCACGGACTGGCGCGGGTTCACGGACGCACGCGCACCCGTGGGGGGCCGCCGCGCGGTGTGGCCGGCGGCGGTGGAGACGCGGCGAGACACGACGCCAACAGACTGGCGCTCCGTGGACGCCGTGCTCTTGCTGGGCACAGACACGCGCGCGGACGGGTGGCGCAGCACGGAGGAGCGCGAGTTGAGCTGCGAGGACGATACGGGGCCGAGCGTCGTGCGCCGCATCGTGGAGGAGGACGAAGGCGGCGGCGAGACTGATGAAGAGTGATGGTGGTTTGAAATTCAAATTTAACGGTGTGGACCACCTACATAATAGTGTGGCCCACATGCTTGTTGCGGTCCGGACACATTTGTAGCTGCGAAAGAAATCTGTAGGCTTGGACATGGCAACGTGCAGAGCGAGCTGGTTTGCATACTTATTGGTGGAGGGCGGTGACTGACCAGGAAAACCTACTGCGCTGCTTCAGGGGGGTTCAAATTGAACGGCTGCATTGCTACATGGATTTTTGTGCCGGATCACGGAGCTCGTTTATGCAGGAGGTGCTGTTATCGGGGGACACGCCATGGGAACAGGTGCTCCCTCGGCTCAGCAAGACGCTTGGTGCGACCAGAAGGCAGTGATACAATGGGCTGGGTTGTATTACGACCAGGGACGAGATTGAGAAGAAATCAATCACAGCTATAAGCGGCGGAAATATGGCATTCACATTGGTGGGCTAGTCAAAGCTTTGGGCATAAGGATCCTAGAGTTTCGGTGTGAGACCTTCAACTGTAAAGACCTCGTTCAGATCACATCAGTGTACAGTGTGCCAAGTACGTGTACAGTGCACCGACGGAAGGCTTGTAGCCTGGACCTATGAACTGTTCTTGATTCTGGTTCCGGGAACCCATGACCTCACCAATAACTGGGCTGTGTACTGCAGTCCCTCAGTTGAAATGGTGAAACTGAATGTGACTGTCCATCCGAAGCAGCAAACCTCGAAGTTGGAGGCTCTAACGGCAAAGTGAAGCGAAAGAGTCGCATCGACCGACAACGTGAGCATTATGCATCCGGCGATGCAGTGGTTCGTCCCGAAATTTGGATTTCTCGAGTATACCGGTCGTATCTAATACCTTGTTGAACTTAATCATTTTCGATCCACCGACCTGCTAAACTTCAAATTTAATGCTAGGAGTACACACTCTCCCAGTCGTAATAGCTCAGTAACAACGGCTTGTTTCACCGTGGACAACTTGTCCACGATAGGAAGTTCCGCTCACACCCGCCCCCTCCCCTTTTGAGTTACCCGATAGCTCAAAGCAGTGCTTTGAAAGCACACCTAAGAGTGTCCGCAGCGGTGGTGCCATTGCTATCCTAAACTCTGCTCGAATTACAATCCTTACAAGTTGCTTCGCCTATTGCAGCCGAACGTACGAATTGAAGCGGAAACTCTGCGAATGGTACGACAAGAACTCATCTCGTCTCAGCGAGAGTTAGCAGAGAAGCCAAGTGCGAGTCGGCACTGTTCAAGGAAGCACAATGCAGACAGCTTAGACTTGCGAGAGCCGTCCATCATTAGGCACGCAAACAAACTCCGCTGTTCGCCAGGGAGACCGGTGCTGATCTCGGTTTTTATTGATCCGAAGCTTTTTTCAAATGTGATCTGAACATATGCTCGATTTGGAATTTTCCAATACATTTGCTATATACTTATGCTGGATTGGGAATTTCCCAATGCATTTGCAATGTAAAATTTGCACTGATCACTGTGGCGCTGATCAAGTATGAAAACGCATATTTTATATAGCAAATGTAATGAGAAATTCCCAATCAGTACAAATTCCAGTATTAATATACCTCGAACAACGCAAAATGGAGCTCCGACGACAGCTTGCATTCGCAAACGATGGGCCCCTCTGCTGTCTAATCTCCTTGTTGTACTTGATAGGAAGTGCGTCCACCGATGGTATTAAGTTGGCCAGGGTTTTCTGTACCTTGTATTACAATGTACGGTACTACACTGTTCCTGTCTAAATTGCAGGTACTTCGACTCTAATCCCGAGTACATGTGTACTGTATTAACTTGCAGGTATTTTGTGGCAGATCCTGCACATGCTCTTCCCGACATCTGTAATGGTAAGGACGGAGCGAGGAAGCGCGTGCAGTGCTTGTCGGGGCTGGCTTCTGTAGCTCACGGGCAGCGACTTGCACTTTCGTAATCCCGGATCGATCAGATCGCGGCGGGCTTTCACAGTCGAACGAACTGCCTCTACTCGAGCGGCCGATGCCAATGCCCCGCTCCCGATCATAGAGCTATCTGCATTGAGCCGCTTTCAGCGGCTGGTCGAGTAACTTCGCGTGCTATTCCACGTGAGTCCGGTGGTCGGTCTCCATGACGACTCGGCCGGTAACAGAGAGGCCCACTATGCTGCGAGGGGAAGAGGAGGACGACGACGACATGGGCACTGTCTCGCGCTCGCTCAGGACTGTGGACATGTCGTTTCTCTCCAACGCGACCAGCTACGTCGATGGCAGCGGCGTCGGCCATGTCAAGGTGAACGACAGTATGGACTGGTCGGATATTCTGCCCAACGACACCACCGTGCACATTATCTACGAAGGGTCCGGCTCCAACGAGGAAGTTATCATCATCCCTGTCCACGAGAGTGCATCGAACTCGACAGACTCCGCTTCCAGCAGCTCGTCTGGCAGCGGTTCGATGTCAGGGAACAGCACGGTTAGTCCAATCGACAATCTCCCGACAGGGTCAAGCGGCGACAGCAGTTCTGGAGACAGCGAAGGTGTCATTGGCACAGGTTCCACCCCGACCACGCTAGTGATCGTGGCTTCTGTCCTGGCCATCATCGCCATCGTGGCGGTTTTGGCCGTGGTGATATACGGCCGGAGGAACCGACGACGAGCGTACTCCGACGACCCAAGCAGCCCGGATGAGCCTTTTATTGTAGGCTCGCTTCCTCACCAGTCTGCCCCGCAGCTCAGCCTTTTGGACACGGACATCACGCCGGACTTGTGGGTCGAAGGCCAGTACCAGTACTCGCCGAACATGAGCGGTTTGCAGAACTCACTCAGTGGCACCGCCATCCTGTCGGATAACAACACGACCTCGTCGCACCGGCTCACAGTCGATGCCTACCCATTCGGCCCCAATACGCACCGAGGACGCCGTGATAATGCTGCTGTAGGCAATGCCCAGCGAGGACGCCGTGACAATGCTCCAGTGGGCGACAGTCAGCGAGGACGTCGCGACAATGCTCCTCTCGACGATATTTCGGAACGGGGTCGTCGTCGAAGGGGCACCACTCCCGTTGTGTTGTACGAGCAGGACTCAATAGAGGAGCACAAGACGAACTCGAGCAGTAAACGTCAACGACAGCGACAACCTTCACATCGACAGCGACAGCCTTCACAGCAGCAGCAGCAACAGAGACAGCGAGAGCCGCCGCAACAGGAGCGCATGAGTCGTCGAGATAAGTATGCCACCAGGCAAAATAGGTAGAACATTATAAACCGTATTTTGAGATTCCAGTTTGATGCCAGATGAAATTGAACTCTTATGAATTGAAGTCTCTACGTTTGTCCTAGGATGAACAGTCCGTGATCGCCAAAAGCAGACAAATTGGAATTGAATTCCTCAACCATTATGTTTAACTTGTGATAAATCGAATCTGGAAATACTGGAAGCTACAGTACTACGTAGTGGTTGGCTGAGTTGCCAGCACAGCTGAAGTTCTGTTTCAGAGGGACACCGAGACGGGGAGGGGGGCACTAGCAATTTGATAGCGCTGTTATTAATAATGAGCGATGGGGCCTTAGTCGCCGTCCTCCACGGCCTGCACCTGTCGGCCATAGGCCTCCCACCGCCCTCCCTTCTGCAGGTGCGTGATACCTCCTTGCTCGGCAGCAGCGATCTGTTTCAATTGCAATAGCTGTGGCTGCAAAACTCGTACCATGTATACTGGCCGCCATTCTTCTTCATAGCGGCGAGCGTATAACGGGTATCATAGGCCAGCATCTCGACAACGGATATGCAGGACAGCAAGTTGAAGCGTGTTTTCACGATGGCCAGTCGCTAATTCGTTAAGTGTACCACATAACGGGTACCGTGGCCATCACTGGCACAGACAATTGCTTGGCGTGCATCAAGCACTTGGGTGTCCTCTTCTCTCTCACGACGCAGACATGGCTCGGGGCAACGCGCAATACTCGGTGGCCGAGCTGGTGGCCAAGGCGGAGGCGCTGGTGGACCAGTGTCAGCCGGAGCTGGCCGTGCAGTTCTTCGAGAAGGCGCTGCTGCAGGAGCCGGCCAACTGTTCCCTGCTGGACTCGATCGGCGAGCTGAGCACGGAGCTGGACAACCCGGAGCGCGCACTGTCGGCCTTCCAGCAGAGCGCGCAGCTGGCGCCGGCTCAGAACCCGTACAAGTACTTTTACCTGTCGCAGCTGGCCACGGGCGAGGAGGCCGAGTACTACACGGCGCAGGGCATCACGTTCCTGCAGCAGGAGCTGCAGAAGCACGTGGACCCCAGCACGCCCGAGGCGCTCACCATCAAGAAACAGATCTGCGACGCCTTGTGCTCGCTGGGAGAGCTCTACATGACGGACCTGTGCGACCACGAGGAGGCCGAGGGCCGCTGCGAGAAGTACTTCCAGGAGGCCATGAAGTTCGACGTCGGCCTCCCGGAGCCCACGCAGGCGCTGGCCAACCTGCGGCTCGTGCAGCAGAACAAAGAGGCGGCTGACGGCCTGCTGGAGGAGACGTACCGCCGTCTGAATGAGGGCTGCGACGAGAACAGCCTGCCGTCCCTGGAGTTCCGGACTGCCCTGGGCAAGATGCTCATCGAGGTGGAGCGATATGAACAGGCCAGCGACGTGCTGGAGGGCGTGATGCAGGAGGACGACGAGAACGCCGAGCTCTGGTTCCTTGTGGGTACGTGCTACCGCGCCATGGACGACTTGCCCAACGCGCTCGAGTTCTTCGAGAAGTGCCACACGATGCTAAAGAAGCTCAAGAAGGAGCTTCGCGACGACTTCTACCTGCAGGACCAGCTTGAGAGCGTTAACGAAACCATCGACGAAATCAAGACCTCGATTACCAATCGTCCTCCCGAGCTTGACCAGGAGAGCGGAAGTGACGACGCTGAGACGGTAGGCCAGCAGGACGTGGACATGGAGGAATGAGCGGGGCACAGGTAAGTGCACCATAGATTTCACAAGACAATATATGTTTGATATACCCTCCTACATTTCCGTGCGATGCAGTGGTCCGCCCAGCTGTGATGGCACGAGCGGGACACACACGATTTTGCTGCTGCCAACACCAAACACAACATGCATTTCATCGGGTGCCAGTCCTTGCGCCGAAATTTCGCCGTAGGTACCCTGCTCGAGCAGTACGCGCTGGTCATCAAGCGTATGCGCAGTCAGC
Organism: Phytophthora pluvialis; assembly: GCA_001314425.1. Lineage (NCBI taxonomy): Eukaryota > Oomycota > Peronosporomycetes > Peronosporales > Peronosporaceae > Phytophthora > Phytophthora pluvialis. The sequence continues at coordinate 18,931 of LGTU01000010.1, read as the reverse complement.
ACAAGTGCCTGTGCGCTGTTGCTTACAACTACCTTCGAGTAACGTGCGCATATGCTCAACGAAGTCATGGGGCGGTCGCCCAACGAGACCTGAGCCAGCAACGTGCCATTCAAGTGAAACGAATACAGCATAGGGACCCCCGTACCCATAGACTGAAGCACCACGTGGCCCACATTGGACAAAGCAAGAGAAATCACGCCTGGCTCGAGATGACCGGGCACTTCGTAGGAGTGGAGAATCGATCCGTCTTCCAGATCGTGTACCAAGCACTCATTGGACGCAGATCCGCTAACGCAGACACCCAACTCATCAGATGCACTCACACAGTTAATTTGTGAGTTGTGTCCCAGCAATACTTGGTCCGCCGAGTAGTCGTTGGCATGGACAGGCTTGGAGCTCGACTTTGATCCTCGGAAGATCTTGAGCGAGTCCAACAACGACGAATTCATGCTTGCCACTTGCCACACAGAGATAGTGCCATCGGTACAACCCAGTGCCAGCATCGTACCCAAGTTGCTGGTGCTCACACAGGTCACTACCGATTGGTGCTGCAACAACCGATACAGTAGCGCGCCATCGGTTGTTGAGTGGAAACGAGCTGAGAAGTCATGATGACCCACGGTGCAAATCACCATACCTCCATGAAGAAATGCGACCATGTTGGAAACATTCAGCTGGCTCGATAAGAAGCGCTTCTCGCCAAGCACCTTTCGGCTCTTGCGGTCTTGAAGCTCGATAAATTCTCTGGATTGATCCCAACTGGAACTCGAGCTAGTAACCGTTCCTTTCGACTTGCTAGAGGGATGGTGGCGATGCTGCGGTTTTGACAATTTTGGTCCGAATCGATGAGAAGAGAGCATGCCGTTGATATCCACACAGACAACAAGTGAAGAGTCTGGGACCAATTTGACCATCACGATGGGGGCTTCGTGAGGAACGCTTAACAGCGTGCAGTTCAGCTCAGACGACGGTACCAGTGGAGGTGCAGGGGTTCCTGTGGCCACAACACTTCCAAGAGGACGCCGCTGGGGGTGAGGCTCGCGAAGCACTTGGGTCGGTGTTTGCCCGAAATGGGCGATTTGAGACTGCATTGAAGACTTAACAATCGGATCAGTGATGGAATCGACGTCAACCATGCCCTCGTATGTCAAGTAGAAGAACACATTGTTAGCCTCCACAGCCGCTGCCCCACGCTGTTTACAGCCGAACACCAAGTCGATCCAATGATGAATGTTGGCCGATACGTATTCGCTTTCAAGGGCCTGGCATTGATGAATAGAAATTGCGTAATTAGGAAACACACCAATCTAGAAAACACGTAACATATCAAGAGTAATGCATGCACGTACCACAAGATTTTTCATCACGAAGTCTTCAGGTGAGTGTGCCCAAGGGGGTAGAATGACATCATTGACATCGGCACCGTTTTGTCGCGTTCCTAGCTCGAGCCCGTTACAGTTCACCAAGAACTCCGGCAGGTAAAACCATTCAGGAGTCAACTCCTTCAAGTCCGTGTAGTCTGTGAGGCAATTATTCCAGGTTTCTGCAACCGAATGAAACAGGCGGTCCGCGTGATCAACCTTACCTCCCTGGATGTTCAGTGCGTAAGAAGTAAAAGGCTCCAAGCGGATGAGATAGTAGAGCACTGCACCGATATTGGAGTAGTGGGTCCCATACCTATGCTCAGTAAATAAAAAATAAAAAATAAAATAGCATTAGTCCGGAGTGCACAAAGAGTAAACGAGTGACTCGTATCAGCAGACTCACATAAACTTCGGGATGTCAGGGTCTTCAAACGCATTGTAGCGGTCCACATAAAATTTGAGACGACTTGGCTCCAGAGCACCCATTGACTTGGATAAGTCCCGGTAAGTTCCTCTTCGACTGAAGTCCAGTGTTGCCGACTCATAGTCCGAGATGATCCATGGGAAAACAGGATACTGCGTGAGATCGTTGTAAGTCCGACCAGCGATCGTATTCAGCCACATAATGTACTCAAAAGTGGAGATTTCGTGCTGGACCCAGCGGATGCTCATTGTAGAATTGCGAAACAAGCTGCTCGGATGACGCAGTCTGCGGACACTCGGATCTCGTTTCAGCAAAAGCGGTCTACGCACCATAAGCGCCTCGTGGAATTCCACCACATCCTCTGACGCCAGATTTAAAAAGTAATTTTTCCTGGTGGACTGAATGAATAGTTCCAGTGCCGTGGGCTTCAGCAAATATCGTCGTCGGTACATACCCACAATGTCATCTATCTTCCATCGCCGCCGTTTAAAGAGAAACCTCCATGCATTGTCGACAGGTACCCCAGGCTTCTTCTCGACCACCACACTCTCGTGCTCGTCAACCACTCGTTCAGCCACGAACCGCAGAGAAGAATTGGACAAAATCAGTTTGCCCTCGACAACGTGCAAATGGCGCACGAGCTGAGCATTAACCAGCAAGTCAACCTTAGACCTTGTGTTCGCACGCTTTGCCCCACCTTCGTGGCCTTGTTGGTCATTTTTAGCATTCGACGATGATGGAAACAGCTCTGGAGGAATATCATCCACTTTATCAGAGGCTAGCTTTGTCTCCATCATTTTGAGTGAAGACGGAGTGAGTTCTAATGACGGAAGGTCCAGCGCTAAGCTTTCTGCGGCCACCCCTTCGCTTCCTGGCGCGCTATCGATATACGCTGATACCTCTTGCATCAATGCCTGTGCTTCGTCAGATACTGCGTCTTTCGTCGTATAAAGAGAATCCACACCGTATTCGACGGCATCTTTGGCATCTTTTACCGATTTCTGGAAATAATCCGCCACCCCGCCAACCGCAGTCAAAACAGACGCTCCAAATGAAAGCGCACTAAGAGGAGGTGAAGCCTTTAGCGATGCCACAGGTGGAGATACTACCTCCCCAGCTTCCACCATCCCAGGGACAGCAACTGGAGTAGCACGAGGAACTTCACCCTGACCAGATTGCAAAACTTTTTCAGAGTTACCGACTGCAGAGACTTCAGCTTCAATCTCTTTTTGCTGCGACCCACTCGACAGTTGAGATATATCGTCATTTTCCTCGGCAGCGTAAAACTCCATATCGTCAGTGTCCAGATCATCGTCATCGGAGAGTCCGCCATATGCGCTTTCATATTCTTCAGGGTTGGATAGTGACCGAATTATTGCAGCTCGCATCTGAGCGTCCGAAAGGAAATCACTGTAATCGGACCCGGCATCGCTTCGCCAGCTATGCTCTAAATCGGCCAATCCTCCCTCGATTGACCCACGAAATCGTCGGTTAAGTCTTCTGCCACTCTCTTTACTTTCTGTATCCGTTAAAGATGACGCAGGGTACTCGCAACTCAGATTTCGAGCGCGGTAATCTTCCGCCACCTTATTTAACCGAAGACGCATTCGAAAGTTGTTCTCCCTGGAGTCAATTTTGAGAGCGACGCCATCGCCGCCAGCCCTGGTAATTTTTGTTAGTTGAGAGTTACATTCTTCGCCCGGTTTTGTAAAGGCTGTACCCACTTCTCCAAACAACGATGGCGAAGCAGCTTCATGGCTGGAATAAGCGAGGAGCTTGTGCACACTACTCGCAAACTTTTCGGTGCTGTGCTTCAGTTCTACAAGCCGCGATTCGCCCGCCGTATCTTGCTCATTAGCGCGAGCAGCTTCAGTAGCCTCTTCTTCGTCAGTAATTTCCTTCCACAGAACCTCGCACTGCTGAAGCTCATTCCCTAGTATTTCCGCCTGTGAGTTGGCATGCTCCTGAATGAGGTATGGATTGAATTCCATGGTATGGTGTTTCATGACGTATACCCAACGCTGTATGAAGTCAGCATTTAGTTGATCAGCATAACCCTGAAAAACTTCTGGGTCACAACAAGTGTGATGGTTTTCACGATGAAGCTTCCACAACATGAAAAGCTCGCGAAATTGAGACAACTCGCTAAAGAAAGTAAGGTCCGTTGACGACATGATCTGCAACGTTTTCGTTAGCTCTGGTGTCGCGTTGGGGTCACGCAAATGCAACGCCGTATTAGCGAGTGCCACCATAATTTTGATGAGTAAACGAGCAGTCTCGATGTCGCTTCCTTCCAGGGACGATTCCAAAAGCGTAAAACACGCATCCAACGTGTACATATGAACTAATTCCCTGTCAGGTGCTGGGTCTTGTTCCTGTGTTGCAGTGAAGAATTTTGATGAATCTGCTATACCAGACAACGGTAGCGTGTCGGATAGTGCAGACCCCGATACTGGTGGCGACATTACTCCAGGTGAGAATGGCCCCGATAGTGGCGACAGTGACCCACTAGACCGTTGAGAAGCTGTCGCTACTGGCAACGAAGCAATCAATTTCAACAGTTCCAGCACATGATGAAACTTTGGAACTAGCTCCATATCATTTGTACCGCTGGTCTGAGTGAACATCATATGCTTGATAGTCACCTGTAAAGCCAAGATCATTGATCGTGATCGTGAAGCTACGAGGTGCGTAAAAATTTGTGTTTCTTCAGACGTAACTCCGGATCCGTAGTCAGCATTTTGAATCAGGTTGGCCATAAGGCCGTCCCAGTTGATTCGATTCAAATGAGGCAGCACGACTTGCCAAAGCTCAAATGCTTTGCGAGTAATAATTGCTTGTTGGCCTGGTGAGAGAAGGGCATCGTTGACCTTTAGAACTTCGGCAATTTTGGTAGCCACTAGCGAACTCTGAGAGACCATCGCGGCGACTTGACAGATATTCTCCCAAATGATGTCAGCCTGAGATATCGAGTGCTTTTGGCTTGCTTGACGCACAGCATGCTCACAAATGACCGCCGTCAGGCTACAGAGATCGGATGGAGTTCGGCAATGACAGAAATAAAACTCCAGGAAATACATCCACCCATTTTTTACGTGGAGGACGCAGTAGACAACGATGTCCACAATCATCTGGTTGGCAAGCTTGCGGACGAGTTCACACCAGCGCTGCGGGAAATGGTTGATGACCATAGTGACGATGGAACTGGTAACCGCTTCGCTTTGGCTGCGGTTCTGAATGAGGCTCAGCGCGAAGTCGCACCCTGACACATCTCTAGAGCCTGCAATTACTTGGATTGCTTCAAGTTTTGCGAATGCGGAGGTGAAATCGGCACTGAGAAGCCCGCACGCCTCGTTGAGCTCCTCTGACTGCGTCAAACTTCTTTCCTGTGTTATTTCAATTTCATCACTCATTTTCGCCGCTGCGGCTACACACGCCCCAAGCGTGAGTGATCGTAGTCGACTCATCCATGACGGCCATGACCGAATGGCTTCTTTTACGCTGTCTCCCATAGTTGGGGACGATAAGTGAAACCTGATTTCTGTGAGCACGTGAGCTTGGACATTGAAATTACCGTTATGAATCAGTCCCAGCAACACGAGCGGAATGAAGGTCATCCGTGCGAAGCTGCCAGTACGCACCTCCGCACAAGGCTTCGAATTGCGGTGTGGCAAGCGTTTTCGTCCAATAACAATATCCAGCAGAAGATCAGCGACGTCAGAAGTAAGTGTATGCGCTTGAAACGACGAGTACAGCATAAGCATATCGCTTTTGTGTAATAATACCTTCTCGGACGTGTATAACTCGAATAATCGCAATGCAGCCAAGCGGACATTGTAGCTTGTTGACAGCATCGGTCTCCACAGAACACGCACTGTACCTTTCGATAGCTTGAAAATATTCGTTGTCAATTGGAGCTGGCGAGATGGCAAACCGACAGCAGCTTTGCGAGGCTCAGTCGATGCCAAATTCTGCGTCAGGTACCGTAATATTTCCTCGATGTCTGCATTGTCACCATCACACGAACGTTTTGCTTCGCACTGTCGAAAAATGTAGGCAATAAGCTGCCGCCACTGATCACCCGCTGGGTCCTGGACGGAAGGGAAGAGTAAGAGATCAATCAGCTTTTGGAGAACTAGCTCGCGCAATTGTGCCAACTGCTTCGCATCCATCTGTCCACTCGCAAAATCATCTTTGTCTGATGAAGCACCTAGCATGTACACCTGCGAGATCAAGCGGCAGAAAAAGCTCACGTCTACTTGGTCCTTAGCATCCAAGGAACGAGAGAACTCAGACAACGATGCTGCACGTGCTACCACTTGTTTCCCGGTACTGTTCGGAGGCGAACCGGTGCCAGATAAGCGGCCTCGTTCTCGTAAGCTCGCTTTTTGAAGAATTTGCAAATACTTTGGAAGAACCTCACCTAACAGCTTTGCTTGTGTTTCAAACGGCGAAAGAAACCAGCTCGTGTTGAAGAATAGAACGCAGTATATATGCTCTACAAGTTTTTCATCACTTTCCAAGAAGTCTGTCATGGCTTCTAAGATTGATACCACGCCGTCCAGTACAGAAACCGATAAATAACTCGGCGAAATCGACTGTAGGATAAATTCCACTACCTTCACGCCGCGCAGTCGAACGAAGTGAGAACGGCAGGCAGTGCTGTGACGAAGCCCTGCACCAACAAATGCTAGAAGATCGGAGATTTCACCCATTTCGAACTCATGTGCGGGGTGGAAGTCCGCCATCTCTGGAATCTGGTCCAGTAAAAGCAGAAGAAAGCACGCACAGCCACCGACGGAATCCAGTGCATGGACAAAACTCTGAGTGACATACGCACTTGTTCCAGACCCCAGCGAACCGTGACAGTCATTGCCACTAACATCATAGCAAATACGCTTGTTCATGTCGCAACTCCGCGCATCGAAACAAAAGCAAAGCTTGGATTTATCTGTCAGCCCCGCGTTCTCAGCCGCAACCGAGTTCAAATCACTTTTCCAGTGAGTTAGCCAATGCAACCTTAGTACTTCAGCCTCCGACAACGCCACGCCAAAAAGCGTGGGGCTCCACAATTTTCCTTTCAAACCGTCCACGAGAGGTTCAATTCCAATAGTATTCCGTCCGCCCACCATCATCACTGGATCCGGGTACCCTAGATTCCCATTAAACACGCTCTTACCGTCGACATACACCGTCAGTTTGTCCTTGAAAACCATCTTCTTGGCGTGCACAATGCACAAGTGCACCCACTCCCTCTCCATCTTTTCCACATATTCCGCAAACGGCACATCCAGCTGCTGAACAGCTCCCTGCCCCGCAACCATCTTCACCACCAACGTCTTCCCATCCAGCATTGCCGACACACCCTGCCCATTCTGTCCTCGGAAACTGTAGAGCGCTACAGTCGCTGCAGTTGCATCCAGATGAATGCCAAAGCTGCAGCTGTACCCTCTCCTCGTGAATAATTGCTGCTCAGACGGCACGATCAGCCCGGCATTGGGTCCTCTCATAGTAAAGATCGCACGAGGCAGCGTGTCCATCTCCACGAGCGCCTTCTGCATCTGCAGCACCCAGCGACGCGCCGGCGCCCGGCCGAGCCGCAGGAAGTCGAAAAGGGCCACCACGTCCGTGGCGTTCATCGACTGCAGGCACAGGGCGCGCACCATGTCCACGAGCGCTTGGACGATCTCCTCGTCCACTTCATCTTGGCTGCCGAGCGTCCGCAGCGCGGTTAGCAGCGCCTTCAGTACGACGTTCCCTCGCTTCGCGACACGCTGAGGCCTCGTAGCGTCCGCAGGAGTCTCCAAGAAGGCCTGAGCGTCGTAAAAGTGGGCGGAGCACGCTGCGAACAGGCGGCGCAGCACGTGCAGCGTCTCGCGCCGCGTCTGCGGCGTCTCGCACTGGCCCAGCACGTTCAGCAGCAGCAGTACGGGGCCCTTCAGTCGCGCCACCTGCGCCGAGTCGTCCGCGACCGCCTGCAGCGTCTGCAGCTGGGCCTCCTCGGCGTCTCGCAGCAGCGTGCGCAGCTCCTCCATGCTCGCTGCCTTGGCGTCTGTCCAACGTTTGATTTTATTGTCGCCTGTTTAGGTTTTATTGAGAATTTCCAATCCTTATGTTGAAGCTAAAAACGGGATGCAAACTTGACTTCATGGATACCGTTGGCGAAACGTACCTGGCTCCAGTGAAGCTTCTTCGTGTAATGGCACGCATCCCCCCCCGATGATAAGCTCTGCGATACCTTCACCAAGCTCGCATCAAGCTTGCTGGCAGGTGGCGTTCTTTATTAAGCTTAGCTATTACCAAACGCACGCTCAGCGGGGTTGAGAAGGACTGGAAGAAGGTGTTGAGCACCTCATATGTCTAGTGCAGCGGGCGTCTTGTCGCAAAACAAATAGCGTAGGGAACCATTATCCGACGACGCTGTTGACGCACAGTTCGGTGACCAACGCCGCAAACTGCGCTTGCCATCATCCCTGATGCATCAACTTCCTGCTTTCTTTTATGAGAAGTTGTCCCATATACCAGAGTGAGTAGCATCGAAGGACATGTAGCAGAACTGCCACCGGGGCCCTCACTTGGCAGGCACAGTTGATCGTATCTTGCTCATTCACCAATTCACCAAACACGGAGATCACGTACCGCACGCCGGACGGAGAAGACCAATAAGCTGCTGGGAGAGAGCGTGCCCAAGACGCTCAAGCTACTCGAGGGGTTCGTCCAGAAGGGGTCCTTCTTCTTGGGCGACAAGGCGACGTACGCGGATCTGCAGCTCTTCGACCTGGTCAAGAACGGACTCGGCAACTTCACAGACTTCTCGCTGGACGCGTACCCGAAACTCACGGCGCTAGTTGCCGAGGTGGAAGCGAGCCCCAACGTGACGGCCTACCTAGCCAAGCACCTGAAGTAAGGAGTGGAGGGTTTCCGCACCTGCAAGTAGTGTTACACTGGGATAGGAAACGACGAAGTGGTTAGATATTAATCGGGTCATCTGCGGGTCTGGTAAGGCCCTTGGTCGGGTACGGATATTTGAGTGGTCGGGCTCCTGGTCAGGCTGACCAGCTGCAGACCGATAAAATAACAGCTTCTCCAGTAGTAAAATTTAAGTTTAGTTTTTACTCAAGTGCCGGTGGAGATGCCCTAAGGTTGCAATTTACTACTGTTCGCAGTTCGTAAGAACTGTCGCTTATCCACTCTAGTGTCTTTTGCCTGTTCTTGCACCGGTATTGGAGGTATTTCCATACAAAAATCAAGTGATTTGCATCGCCCCGATTTCCATACTAAAATCACGTAATTTGTTTCTACCCCGCCCTACCAGACATGCATGCCCTACCCTTTCGTTCTACCCGCCCTACCGTACGTAGCCTACTGGTACCGGTACGCACTCCACCCAGCCCACTGGAACCGGTATATACACGAAGCACGCGACTCCAATGCGCGACTGCTGCCACTTGGGGCAAACTCAACCTGATGATCGAGAAGCAGCACCCCCAGCATGCAACGGGTCTCTACTTCAACCGAGGCGAGGGCAGCACTAGCTACTAGTGGCCAAGAGTACTGCCATCGCTATGCATTGTTCGACGCCGAGGACAAACCCTACCAGAGCCGCGCTACCTTCCTGCATCAGTCTACTTTCAGGTGCACCACATCGTTACCTCAACTTCAACATCCATTATCCTAAGAAAGTGCCCTACCCCCACATAGTAGAGCTCAATGAATGGGATGGAAGCCAGATACTTTCGTCGGATAATAGACAGCGCCGACTCTTGACAGCACTGCCTCTTGGCAGCTCAGTCTCATTTGCTATTCTGCCGAGGTTCGCTTGCATGTAGGATAGGAAGCATTCCATGCTACAACGGGTACGGATGGGTGGTGCTAACTACTGTGGCCGGACGTGTAGGTTGCACCGAAGACAGCGTGTTACGACACCGACCCGGCCAGGTACGCCGGACCAAGCACCTAGCGAGGCTTGTGGGCGTCCGCGATGCTGACGTGTGGTTTATGGTTTATGCTGCCGTTCTGTGCAGCTTGTAGCTCGTATTGGTGACCGCGACGACAGCGGTGGGGTGCAACGAAGCCGACTCAGACAGGTACACCCAGCGTTTGCGGTCCGCGCGACGTGCTCAAGTCGCCCTTGCTGACGTGGTGTTTGTGAAAATATTGTCCAGTTAACGTAACGAAGAAACGAAGTGTTCGGCCGACTACAAATGACGATGAAAATGACGACTTACTACGACACCTAGATGTTGCTTTCAAACGCGTGCAGTGGAAAGAAGAGAAACGAAGCTTAAGAACTCGTAAAAAGATGAAGAGTGATCCGCGAAAGTTTTTGAATCCTGTGAGCAGTGACGATCAATCTCACTGCATACGCGATCTCCGAGAGGCGTTGGGCGCCGAAGGACTTGATGAAAGCGTATGCAGTGCTTGCGATCGCTTGATACTTGCGCGGGACATTGTGCGAAAAGAGGGTGGTGACTGGAGGTTTATGGACACGTTACGGGGTGCCTTGGGTGTTTTTGACGAAACGATTCCGCACCGGCTCGCTAAGCAGCACCGGGCACCCCCACATTTCGCTGGATTGGAGAACGTGCCGATATCTACATTGTTACCTTGATACCGATGGATTTCCCAGTGATTGGATGGGTATTTGCACGGATTGAATAAATTCTATCAGTCGCAGACAGCTTCCAAAATTTGTTATCGCCAATGGAATTTACGTCGGGCATTTGCCAAAGCGTCTAAAAGGACTAACCATTCCTGAGAGGTTTATTACTCAACCAACAAGTATGGCAGCAATTACACGGGTAATGCGTGGAGGGCGTAACCGCTGCATTCGATCACACTGCCTTGCATTTGACTGCACACCGGGAGCTCCGATTTCATTGCTACCGCGATCGATTGACAATGTGTCGTCGTTTCGTGTTGTTATGATGGGAGATTTTACTGGGATAGCAGTAGCCTGTAAGGATAGCTGCTGGGACAGCCCAAATCACATTAATTCGAGCCGGTAACTGAAGCCGGTAACTGAAGCCGGTAACTGAGGCCGGTAGCTGAAGGTTGCTGTGGCTTTTGAGTCAATTTCCGCTTTCGCGTACGGTATGTGCTGCGAGTTCGCGCTGGCAGTGCAGACGCCCGTGATCACGCGCGACTACTTCAAGCAGTTCGAGACGGAGGCCGAGGGTCCCACCAAGATTAAGTACGTGTCCGGGTCGGTGGAGGCCGCGTGCTCGCAGGGACTGGTGGGCGGCATCGTGGACCTGGTGGAGACCGGGGCGACCATGAAGGCGGCGGGGCTGGGTTGGAGCTGACCTCCACCATCTTGAAGACGCAGTGCGTGCTCATCGCCAACCCGCCATCGGCGCACAAGGAGCCGGTGCACCAGCGCGTCTTGGGGTTCATCGCGGCCGCCAAGTACCGGATGGTGACGTACAATGTGGACGGCGAGAAGCTGAAGAGCCCGCCAATGCATGGTGGACGGACCAACGAGGGGCAGTAGCTCGAGATCCGCGGTGGAGGAATGGAGAAAGGTAAGGCTTGCTGTGGGCTCTACGTTGTTGACGGGTTCAATCGTGTGCTAACGGATTTTTTTTCCTGTGTTAGCGGCAAGCTAAGATTGCAGCTATGACTACTCAAATGGTACAAGCGCCAAGAAGCAGACACAGAGTGTAAGTTATATTAAATACTAGCTCGACGCCAGAGACAGTCTGAGAGTGGTGACGAAAAAAAACTTAATTGTGAAACAGAGTGTTGCGCTTCGATATGGGGTGCTCGAATCTCGCGGAGTTGCTCTGGAAAAGGTTACAGCAAGGGCGTGGTGTGCATCGAGAAGGGCACCCCCGGTGCGCGTGTGGTTACTGGGACACAATGCGAAACTTCGCTGGCGCGGCGCATGCGTCCATTCCGTGAGATTGAGTCGAATTGGCAGACCTATCACTCGCGGGTTTGACCGCTTTGGACAAAGAGGCGTGAGTGAGTGTTTCCGCCTCTCTCGAAACTACAGCGCGCTTTCAAAACAAAACTTCGCTGCTGATATGGACGCCGGAAGACAGGCTTGGCTCGAATTCCGCGACGGCGAAGCGGGCTCGGCTTTAACCAGCGATGGTGCGTTGCTAACTGAGGGCGTAACCCCGGATCGAGGGGGGAGGAATGGGCATGAGCATGCCGCTAGTACCGATGCTGCCCGGGAGCGGGGAAATTGGCTACAGCGACAGCGGCGCGCTGAACAGAGACGACTGCGGACTGCTACCAGGGAGCGAGGGCAGAACGAGGAAGAACCGTGTGCGACGATCACTGCTCTATCGGGTGCGTCGATCGCTGATAATGGCTCGGATAGAACTCCGGCTCGAAGGAGACATGGGCAAGAGCTGGGTGTGCAGAGGCAGCGCGCCATTAGTGGTGATGCCGCCCGGGAGCGGAAAAACGAACTGCAACGACTACGCCGGGCTGAACAGAGGCGACTGAGGGTTGCTAACTGAGGTGTAGATGCGAGGACAGCAACCCAGGACCACCAGCCGCGACAAAACAACGAAGAGGGTGGAGACGAACAAAATGACCGGGCACCAAGACGACGTGGCGCTCGGCGGAGGCGTGTGGCGCTTAGCCAAATGGAAGATAAAGAAATTCTTGTGGAGTTGAGTGCTCGGGTGCTGGATGAAAGCGACCTTACTGTGCAGGAAGTCGAATGGATGGCGACAAATCAACGGTATTTGCAGGACCCTCGTCTAGCTCTTGCGTACTATCATTGTTGTGGGACAGACACCAACTCTTTCGTGTTCGGGAACGAGCAGATCAGGGGCGGTGACGGGGATCTCACGCGGAAGCGAATTTCGAAGCTGCTTGACGATTATCCGAAGGCGGCTGACATTGCTTCGTGCCAGCGCGCGGTGCTCGAGTGTGAGTCCGCGTCAACGACGATATGGGCCTGTGCATCATGCGGGACAATTTTGCTGCATAATAAGTCGTGTGGGGTATTCTTCTCGACGCTGGAAAACCTACACACGATCCGACTTTCGGGAGCCGAACGAGACGAATTGTTTATTGGAACGCCGGAAGCGATCGCGCGGTCACACAGGCAACTTTACTTCGACGGTCAGGATGTTTACTACTTAATCCCAGATTTGGTGCGCGATCATAGCAGGATCCCCCTTTGAGAAAAATGCCACGCCGATCCTCAAAAGAGCAAATTTAGTGTTGCTGCGGGGCATGACTATGGACGACTTGGACACTTACCGGACCTCAATGATGTTGCTTTGTCGTGTATTTCACCGGCGCTGTGTTTTGGTTTGGAATTGACTCTATCAGGGAAGCATTCGACAGGGCACGCGATTTGCTTTCCAACGAACGGACCTTGCGAGCTCGCTCGAACCTTGCCGCGGATCGATGAAGAGTGCATGCCGCGAGTCACGTTTATTGGCCCCCACGAAACTTGGCGTATTCAGCGGGGGCAGTTCTCCAAACTGTATGAAATCCCGGTTGACGATGTATATCAGTGGCTGGTAGTGTTATCGAGTATCAACAACATCTTCAAAGAGGAGGGTATTAAGATTGAGGATTCTCCAAGGCGACGTGAGCTGCTACGAGAATTGGACCTTGCTATCCAGAACGGGGTGCAGATTTCCGACTCTTCGGCAGCTATTGCAATCGATGAGATAGCCGGGTCTAAGTTCGGTGAGCGCGATGCTGAAGGCTGCACAGCGGGGAGTTCGACCGGATCTCTCGAAAACGTTCTCGTTCGTGGTTCTGCTGTTCTGCCACCTATCGAGCAAAGTGACTCGGCCGTTGCACACGAAATTATTAGCGCGATGGTCGACGCGGTCGGCCCTGGCACGACAGCACCAGAGCGGCCCGTTATTCCGATAAAGCGGGGTCGGTCGCCTTTTGTGGAATGGGTAGACAACGCAAAAATACTGGCGAGTGTGTTCCCTAATTTGTTTTTGACCGGTTCCGGTCCGTTGCCGCCTGGGCCGCTCCCAAAAGATTACGTGAATCACTTCATGCATTATTGGGATGGCCGGTTTGAAAAGTCGGTGATGTTCACAACCATGCTATTCAATCAAATGCAAAGACATGCCGCCGTTCAAAAAGCAGCTCGGGTAGGAGTGACACACGGAAAGACCATGGAAAAATTTGGGAAGCTCATTAGCACTGAAAAATTTAAAGTGGCGCTTGAGTATGCGAAGTCGTACCCGGAATCCAAGGAGGCTACCAGAATGAACACGAATTTGCTGCGGTTGTTGTCACTTGTTGGTGTGACAGTCCCTTTTTCGCCGTTCGAGCGCGCTGCAACTCGTCCAAGATTAGCCGCGATGCGCTATCGTTATGGTATCGCGTTACGCTGGGTCACGCTGGCCCCACCAGAGCATGATGACCTGCTACTTCATCGCGTTGCTGGGCCCCGGGAACACGGGGGCTGGAATGATCAAAACAATGTTTACGTTCAGAAAGAGTGTCGATTTGCAGATCTACCAGATTTGCTTCAGAGAGACGCACGAGCGCGTCTTGGTGTATCTGCTTTGTATCCAGCGTTATCCGCTCAAGTTTCTGAGCGCCAGATCAAGTATTTAACGAACGACGTAATACGGTGCCATGATTGTAGTGCAACTCGATCAAGCACAAATTATCTGGCGGCTGAACGTGGTGTGTATGGACGCTGTGCTGCCTTTAACGCGGTTATTGAGCCGCAAGTTGATGGTTGTTTACATGCCCATATGACAGTGTATGGATCAGCTGTGAATTCCAGTTTGCTCGGGAGAATATCTTGCTGCCCGGGCCTATTGTCAATGGCTCGACAGTACTTAGATGCTGTTTCTTGCACAGCTACAACGGAGCATACCCGTGCGTGGTGCGACGATTGGCGTGAAACTCATGATGGGAGAATGCCGCGGGCGTTTGATATTGAGGTCCCAGACGCAGCTCTTGACTATCAAGGGTTCATAGAGGCAGCTGAAAAGAGAGTGATAGCGACGAATGTCCACTCACACTCCGCGACGTGCCGCAAAGGGGTTCGGGGCCGTTATATGTGCCGCCTTTCGAGACCTGCTGGCGTTCATGAGGGTGATAACGAGCCAATTTGCATACGCCTGAAAGCCGCCAGTGTCTTGGGTAAGCGCCAGCGCGCAGAGTTTGTTGTAAATCCTGTAACGGGTGTCATTGCCGATCGCGTCGACGCCAAATTCAGTTATGCACATAAATAATCATTCGGCAACATACCAGTGGCGCAATTGTCTGGGAACAGCGTCGACCTGCGCGAGATGCAATGTTCGTGGAAACAAATTTATCGCTTGCGTGTTTAACGAGTTCGCATACAAACTCGGCCGTAATGAACGGTGATGACGCTGGAGACATGGTGGAGGAGTATCAACAGTCCTATATGACAAAGGAGAAGGGTGGTCTCAAAGGTGCAACAGCGGCCATGCACACGGCCGTTAATGAAATCATGAAATATCCTAGTGTTGCCGAGGATAGTGGGTCAGACTTGCGCACAGCGAAGTATTTGGCAACGCGTACCGTAAACGCGTTCAGCGGCGCGAACGAGTGGTCACATTCTTTGATGGCCTATGCTTTAGCAGGATATCGATCGTACCTATCCAGCGACTCGTTTTGGTTTGTTTTTCCGCGTAAACTAGTGGAATATGTCAAGAATGTCTTGGCAGAGAGCGTTCCCGTCGAGTTAGCGGCTAGTGAGCTGGTGGAAACGGTGTCCGGCGAACAGCACCTAGGCGATGATCAAAACCAAACTAGTGTTGACGATAAGATCGACGAACTTATCGCCTTTGCTGACGAGAATGATGCGCGATCGTCTAATAACACGAGCGGCACTACCAACACGGGTGCTCGCATGCATCGCCTTGACAACGGCAAGATGGTTCTAGTAACCCAGGTGGAATCGTATCGGTATCGAGGTGCGTGGTTTGCTGCATACTCGCCTTTAGAATTTGAAATGATTGTTGATCTATTGCCTCGGTCCGACCAAGGGGAGAGGGACCCATCTCAGCGAGGACGCCCACGAAGATGCGGATTTGACCTCGCACCCGGTCACCCTTTGGCCCCTCATTTTCAAGGTTTTATCCGAGCAAAGTTTAAGACCCCAATGCTTGGCGGTGCTCCGCCACCAGCTCTAAAAGATGGTTGCCCGTCGGAAACTCTGAGCAACTATTTATTGTGTTTACTTACGCCTTGGGGGGGTCGATGAGTCATCTTCGCTGCCGGACATTTCGCTGCCGGACATGTCGCCGCGCGGATTAATTCACGTATGCGAGGAGTGGAATTCAACGTCTGCTACGTTTGTAAACCGGCAGCGATATCAGTACTTGCACAACATATTAAAGAAACGGTGCCGTTCGTTCGCGAATGAGCGAGTGTGCTCGGAATGGAGAAGCAGAAATGCAGATTATTGGAACCAGGAGACACTTGCGCCTATACTGCACCCTGGAGGAGAGGTGCCTGAGGGTGATAACCAAGATGGTCAGGGGGGCTGTCAATGAGTACCGAGGAAAGTTTTGAGCTGACTGCCGCTGCAACCGCGAAAAGTCGATCTATACAGAGCGCGGTGGCAGCGTTAAAGGAAGACTTTTGGGCGTTGCTTCCTGACCGTGTCACGGCTTCTACTTGCCAAGGCCCTCAGCGCGACCCGATTTTTAGAAATGCACCTGAGGGGACAAGTCTATCTCGGATTGCCCGGTCGATTCATGCTATGAGGCCCCGACCGGATCCCGTAACAGCAGTGGACATTGATGAAGGAGCAGCGGCTGAAGCAGGTGGTCCTATCGATAACCTTTGTATGAATTCTGAGGACGAGACGCAACGAAGCGAGTGCTCCGCTGACCAGCGTGAAGTTTTTGATCGGATTTTTCAAAGTATTGATGGCAACCGCCGTCTTAACCAGACACTAACATTACTACACGGCGGTGGTGGGACTGGCAAATCGACATTAATTCGGCGTATTGTTTCGACCCTGGAACGGCGTGGCATCAAAACCGTCAGCACTTGTCCGACGGGTGTTGGCGCGTCGCATTTGCCGAGTGGCCGGACATTTAATTCAGCTTTCAAAACAAATCGACCAGCCCTGAGTGCCAACGATTTGGCTTTGCTGCGGCTAACGTTTACAGACCGTGTCTGGCTGATTGTTGTCGATGAAGTTTCGATGCTAAGCACGAAGTTTTAGTTCTTCTTGACGTCAGACTGCGGGCAATTTACAGGGGTGACCTTCAGTTTGGGGGGCGCTCCGTGATCCTCTCGGGGGACTTTTTACAGTTAAAAGTGCCATCCGGTACAGCGCTTTGCAAAGCATTATATACGGATACACGATCAGGTGCCCATTTAGCTGCTCGCGCGTTGTTCCGTCGCTTTCGGGCTGTTTTTTTACCCACCAGCATCGTGCCGCTAGTTGCCCGATTCAGCAGGCGAATTTGGAAGCTTGCAGAGCTTGTCCTACGCTTCGGCCGGGAGGCGAGAGGTGGACTGCTCAAGAAAAACAAGCCTTTCGGCCAGTTACGGAGCAGGATGTAGAAAGCGTAACAAGCGAAGATGATGCGGAGACAATAGCTCGGGATCCGGGGTGGCTCGACGATATGACTATCTTGGTGACCAGCAATTTTGACAAAGCTGTGTTGACAAGCTGTACATCACGGCTCTACGCGGAGCGAAATGGCGTGCAGTTGTTTCGTTGGAAACGAGACCTAAAAAAGGAGATTTCTCCGGAGCTTGAGGGTATCGTTTACGACGAAAACGCCAACCCGGAATTGTTTGCATATTTTGTACCTGGGGCGCCTGCTCAAGTGCTCGACAACAATAACGGTAATGTGACTTGGGGGGTTGCAAATGGGACACCGTGTAAAATGCATCCGTTGGCGTGGCAAAGCGATGACAAAAATGCGCTCGTCCAGCAAGCCGTTAACGAAGCTCGAGCTAGTGGTAACGAGATTGTCAATCTGCCATTTCCACCTGACTTCATCAACGTGCAGCTCATGGGATGGGATGGGGAACTGCGTAGTGGGCATGATTGGCCGGACGAAAACAACCTTAAGAAGGAGTATATTGTCGGGCCGGAGGGAATGAGCTGTAAGAGCAGTATTATCATACCGGTGGGCATTATTAAGAACTTACAGCGGAAGCCGGTCATTCATCTCGGGGTTGGAGTTCTCGACAAAACCGTTGAGCTGGAATTTGTGCAGCACGCAGTCGATCTTGCGCAGGTTATAACGGTGTGGAAGGCGCAAGGGGCTACACTTAAACGAGTCGTGCTCAACCTCGAACCCCTTCGGAAATCGGCACCTAAGTGGGGATTTGAGCACCTTTACGTGGGAATGTCCCGAGTGACAGCGGTTGAAAATTTACGCTGCATGCCTCTATCGGGCGCGTTTCGACCGAGCGCTCTTCGTAATATTTGTCCAGATATCTATATAACAAAATGGCGCTGTGATAATCAAGAGACTTTGGTATTATTTCGCTTCGCCATATCTCAAACGCGCTGGTGATTCGAAAACCAGCATCGCCAACGAAGTTCTGAGTAGTACCTTCATTGCACCGCGTTAACGACAGTGAAGTTTAGGTCTTCGTTTGTTTCGGCGCGCTAGTACGCTACTTTCTGGTCTGCCGCTTTCTCTTCTTCATTAAACGGCATTGAGAGCACATGCACGGAACGATGCGAAACTCGGAGCCGTAGCTGAAAGTGATTTCTTCTCCTGCTTGAATATCCTCGAGTGCTATAATGCCAACTCCGTAAACGCCCGATACTGTCCACTCCTCGGCCACGCGAGTAGGATCGCAGCTATGATTAAAAAAAATGCGCTGCATTCCCGCAATACTCGGCGTCGACGTATATTCCGTCACCGTATTCCGTTATATACTTACTTGCTTTTTGAAGTGCGCGAGATTTCTTTTCCCCTTCGTCGATGATCTCGCCGACATTACTCCCTCACAATATATCCTTTCTGGATCCGCTCGCCCACAAACGCCCCGAGACCCTTTTGTGGGCTGGCACGGATATTTAAACGAGGAATTGACGCAGTGTTTTTTTTTCCAAGGTCTGTTACTGCAACTGTCGAAATGGCACGTTTGTAACGGGGTTACACGAAGGTCGCACGAAGTGTAGCCACACTACGTGCCACCTTGACGGAAGGGGTACTTGGAACCACTTCTATTAACA